>PVJI01013667.1:0-47016 GCA_004026765.1 Micronycteris hirsuta
GGGGGGGGGGGGGGGAGGGTAAAAGAAGGGGTGAGAAGGAGAAAAATGAAACGAGAGAATACAGAGATGGAGAGGGTCAGAGATCGCTAAAGACATCAGAGAGCGAGTCAGAGAAACAGATTGAGAGCGAGATGGAGATATCTCAGAGAAAGATGGACAGAGTCCGGCAGGGAAAATCCTGGGTGGGGCTCCAAGATTTTTGAGGAGAGGGAAACTGAGAAACTGATAAGGGAGTCTCAGAAACAGAAATTGGGAGGTGTGTACATCAAGGGACCAAAAGGTGGTGTATTTCAGCACTCACATACTAAATGATGATTGATCCAGTGTGTGTTTTTTATTAAGAAAATGATAAAAAGACGAGTAATGATCATGATAACCAAATATGGGAGTGCACACACCAAAGATATCTTTTTCCAAACCCTAGCTTTCCACCCTATCCACATTGTGACCTTTAATACACACCCCAGGACCTGTGCCCTCCTGAAATCCCAAGCTTCTCAAAATGACCCAAAGCTATTCAGACTGAGGACCAGGAACTGAGGGTGCGTGGAGTAGGGCGGGGCTGGAAGTCCAGACCTGGACCCTTTGCAAAGGAGGCAAACATAATTCTGAAAGGCTGGGGAAGATGGTAGCAGAGGAAAGAGAAAAGGAAAGAAAGGGGAAATTGTGGAAAATAAGGATATGAAGAGAAATTGAGGAAAATCAACTATGGATATCGGGCCAGGTGGCAGACTCAGATGTGTTGTCTGGGAGAAAGAGCCATCAGAGGTGTAAGGGTAGAAGAGCGCAAATGAAAAGCACAGCGCAGGTGACAGAAGAATAAGAGAAACGAGTGATATAAATGGTTGTGAGGGAGGGGTCTGGGTAGAGATGAACGAGGAAGAATGAAGGGAAATAGAAGGACCAGAAGAAGTGAGGTGAGATGGGCGAACACGAAAGGTCGGATGCTGAAGAGAGGCAAGGAGACCGGAGGGCCTCTGACAGGAACAGTAGAACCCAGGAAGGGTCACGCATGTCAACCGAGGGCAGGACGGAGGGTGCGTTGCCCTTTCCTCCCCCATCCCCCCTCAAGGCCGCGCAGAAAATGCAGATAAATGCCGGATGAGAGGGGAAATCCAGAGTGATGTGGAAGTAGCTCCCCACCCTCTTCCTCTAGTTTAAGCTTTTGGTTTCTCAAATACCTGCCTAGCCTTTCCCTCTGCTCCCCTCACCACCCCTAGGCAAAATCTCAGGGTTTGGGGTGGGAAGGGGGGGTCGGTAGGATTCTGGTCATCCCTCCAGCCCGCCCCCAAAAGACAGACTCCGCATTCATAGGCAGTAGGTCGGAATTCGGAGAGGTCCCTCCCCGCAGGAACCCCACCCCTTCCCACCTCCGCGCCCCACTCCTTTCTCCGAGACCGTCAGTCTCTCCATCTCCCCCTCCCGGTCTAGTTCTCCCGCCTCTCGCGCGCTCCCTCCCCTCGCTTTCATCCTCCTGTCCCCACCTCTCCAACCTCCGCTTTCATCCTCCTCCCTTCTCCTCTCCTCCCAGCTCCCGCCTGCCCCACCCCTGGGAAGCCCCTCCCGTCGGGCAGCGCCGCCTTTATAAGCGGTTTCTCTGCCCGGGGGCGGCAGCGGCTGGTCGGAGGCAGCTCTGCGGGTGCGGGGGCGGCGAGCCGAGGACCTAGCGACCGCGGCCGGAGCGTGCCGGCCACCGCCCGCACCGCCCTTCCGCCCGCTCCGTGGACGGCCGCAGCCCTGCGGGTCTCCGCTCCAGACCCACCTCCGCCCCACCCCGCGCGCCTCTGCCGCTTCTTCCAGAGACCCAGCTTGCTGAGCGGCCGCCACTGCCGCTGTCGCCGCCGCCGCCGCCACCGCGCCAGGTTCCGGCCGCGGCCACCTTCCGCCGTCCAGGGCCCCTCCGTCCCGGTCCCGGGACCCCGGCTCCCCGCCAGCCCCGGCCCCGGCCCCGGCACCATGTCGGAGAAGAGCGTGGAGGCAGCGGCCGAGTTGAGCGCCAAGGTACGGGCAGGGACGGCCGCGGCCTGGGCCCCGCGCGACCCGCTGGCTCCGCGCGGTCGTGTGCCCCAGGCCGCCCCCGACGGCCCCACGCTGCCCTGGCGCAGGATCCCGGCCGACCCTTATCCGCCCTCCCCCCAGCGCCCCAGCCTGGCGCTGCCTACCCAGCTCGGCGCGCCGCCCGCCAGCGCCCTCTAGCTTCCCGAGTGCCGCTCCCGGCCCCGATCGGGCCCAGGCGCCGTCCCCACCCCTCTCCGGGCCAGGCCCGCGCGCCTTCGTCCGGGCCAGTTCCCCGTCGGAGCGCTCCGCGGCTCACTTTATCTGCCCCCTCCCTCGCGCCCTTCTGCCCGCGCCCCGTTTCCCCATCACTCCTTCCAGTCTGACCTCATCCTCCCTCGGCTGAGCGGTTTAAGACCCTCCGGTGTAAACAGTACTCTCCCGGGAGGCTGCTCCTCTCGGCCCCTCCCCTCGAGGCCCGACAGCCTTTTGCTTCTCTCCTTGGACTGCCTCTATTTTCTCATTCCCCCTTTCATTACAGCTGTATCCATTCCTTCCCCCATGGCCTTCGGCTGTCTTTTCTCTCCTTAGCACCCCTTCAGCCTCTCCCCCCGACACTGAAAGAATCTTAAGTCCCTAAAAATCAGAAGCAAGGCCGGAATAGCCTTCGAAAAGGCCTCAGCTCAGCATTGCATGGCCTTGCATGGAGCCGTCCTTGCTCTCGTCAGTTCGCATTCCTGGCCCATCCGTTTGCCCTTGCCTTTCTTCCAGCCTTTAATTTCTCTAGGGAACCTGCTGAGTGTCGCTTTGGGAAATTAATTCGGCCAGGGCTTGGGGGCTGGGAGCCCGACCTTGGGGGTGGGGGGATTGCTGAGGAGGTCGCAGACGCTTCTTGATGGCCTGTGAAGTGATAAGGGGGAACCCGTGGGATTAAAGGCTGTGGAAGAGAGGGGCTCTGGAGATCTGACAAGGTGTGCCGTGCGGCCTTGGGGTGGGCTGTGTGGTGGCATGTGACTTTGTTGAGTAGGTGTCTTTGTATGTCTGAAATTCAGCAAGTGTGTGGGACTGTCTGTGGCAGTTACATGTGTGCATGTGGAGACATAGATGTTCTGGAGCCATGTTGCTGCTTTGTGAGTGCTGAGTGGCTCCTCTGTGCTCTTGTGCTATCTGTGTGGAGTGTGCCAGAACACCCAAACACCAGGCCATGTGTCTTCGGGTCGCATGGGTGCTCCTCGGTAGCTGTGTGTGTGAACTGGTGTCAGCCTGTGTCAGTGTGTGTGCCTGTGTTGAGTAAATGAGGCCAGAGAGCTGCTCAGCACAAGACCTGGGTCACATACCCTCCTGGAAAAGGGATCACGGAAGGACAGTGACCAGGAGGACAGGACAGGGAGGAGAGGGCCCGGCCCCTTGGACTTCGGTCTCTGGTAGTCCCCCGCTCTCCTTTTCCTACTCTTTCCCTCCCCCCAGCAGCCCAGACAGGGAAACTCAGGCCAGGGCCACACAGACCTGGTGCTGGGGCCAGAAAGAACCTGGCAAGTCCCAGCCTCTCCAGGCCCAGCATGGAGGGGAAAGTCTACCAGGTATTAGAAACGTCATACCTACCATGTGGCAAAGAAATGAGGACAGCCAAGTGACATGAAGAAACCTAGCTGGAGCGAGAGCATTCTGTGCTCCCCTGAAAGGGAGAAGGGATTTGAGCGTCCCTCCAGGCCAGCCATTGGCACCAACCCTCTCTCCTATCCCCAGTCCTGTTCCAGAAAGGACATACCCTCCCAGGGTGATCTACTCACATAAAAAACTTCCATCCATGTGGAATCAGATAACACAGAGTTGCACCCCAACACCAGATCAGATCCTAGGGAGACAGTCGTTCAGTGCTTGACAAGGGTGGGGTGGGAAGAGGACCGGAATAAAAACTGGAAGGACAGGTATGTCTATAGAGGGGCGACTCTTGAGCATTTCCCTCTACCACATCAGAAAAGGACATTAGGCCCTGGCTGGGATGGCTCAGTTGGTTGGAGCACTGTCCCGTGGACTGAAAGGTCGCGAGATTGATCCCCAGTCAGGTGCTTGTGAGAAGGCAGCCAATTGATGTTTCTGTCTGTCTCCCTCTCCCTTTCTCTCTCTAAAAAGCAATGAAAAAATGTTCTCAGGTGAGGATTAAAAAAAAAAGAAAGTAAAGGATATTAGGGTGTGTCTGCTGAGATCTAGGGATGAAGAAAGGGCAGTGTGCCAAGGGAGGATCCTAGAGACAGGTGTTTTCCCCACCTGTATTCCTGTCCCACCCCAGACACAGAACTTGTCTCTTCTCATCTCAAGTGTCCCCCACTCTCTTACGTGTTTCTTTTATCCTACTTGACCTATATCCCCTGGAAGTGGTTATTTCTACCTTTCCACCGCTCCGTGAACATTCCACAGGCCTTAGGGAAGAAGAAACTACTTGAACTTCCTTTTGGAGGGGGGAGCGGGAAAAAGGGTGCCAGGAATCAGGCTAGGGTGCTCTCCCTGTCCCTGTGGTGTTTGCCCAAGTAGGAGCCTGGGGACTCTGGGGACAGACCCACAGACTGACAGAATCAAAGGCTTTGGGAGCTGGGAGGGGTGCCCAGGAGAGAGTACCAGGAAAGGCCCCAGAGGTAGACAAAAGGCTGAGCTGGGCAGGCAGCAGGAGGGGGTGGGGCATCAGGGCTCTGAGCAGATGGAAGGGAACTGCATTGCTGAGCTGCACTCTTCAGCCGGTAAAGTTTGGAAGAACTTGATGGGGATGGTAAGCAGTTACTTTGGCCACTTAATTCCCTTTCCTCATCACTTTTCATGTTCCCTGAGTCTTGGGGAAGAAGGTGTCTGGTCTCAGCCCCTTTGCGGCCTTAAGGACCTTGGGACTGACCCTGGCCAGGTAGTGCAGTTGGTTAGGGCATTGTCCCCATATGCCAAGGTTACAGGGTTCGATCTGTCAGGGCACATACGAGAAGCAACCAATGAATGCAAGAATAAGTGGGACAACAAATAGATGTTTCTGCGTCTCTCTTCCCCACCCCTAAAATCAATAAATTTAATAATTAAAAAAAAAAAAGACCCTCGGGCCTCTGTTCTGACTGCAGGCTGCTGAGGCCGCCTTCTCTACTTCACACTCCTCGAAGCTCACTGCAGAGGGAGAACCGGGCTATAGGGACTTCAGGGCTGCAGATCATTTGTGGTAAGAGAAAGGTGACCTCTTTCTCTCTTGCAGGACCTGAAGGAGAAGAAAGAGAAGGTGGAGGAGAAGGCCAGCCGGAAAGAACGAAAGAAAGAAGTGGTGGAGGTGCTGAGGGTCGGGGTTGGGGGTTGTGACCACATCTGCCCACCATCCCCCTCCAGTTATCTTCCCGGGAGGCTGGGTCCTGTCTTTCCTCAGACTTCTCCCATCCGCTCCTCACCTTTGCGGTCCTCCCAGTGCCCCCAGCCCTTGTGGTGCTGGTGCCCTTGTGGAGGCAAACAGCCAGCTTGACACTGCTCCCTCTTCTGGTCCCCAAAGGAGGAGGAGAATGGAGCTGAGGAGGAAGAAGAAGAAACTGCTGAGGACGGAGAAGAGGAAGATGAAGGGGAAGAAGAAGGTGGGGAGGGGCAGGGAGGCTGGGCTCCAAAGAACAGAGTCAGGGTGGGTTTGAAGGCCTGAAGCAGGGCTGAGGGCGACCACAGGGGGTCTGATGGAGCTTCCTGCTCTTCCCCAATGACCCATTTCTGGCTCCTCAGATGAGGAAGAAGAAGATGATGACGACGAAGGGCCCGCGCTGAAGAGAGCTGCTGAAGAGGAGGTTTGGGCTGGTTGTGGGGCCTGATGGGGCTGTCAGGGATGCAGCAGGGGCTGGGCGCCCTTTGGATTTGGACCCAGATCCCTGTGGTACATGGGTGGGCGCTGGAACAGGGCAGGGACAGGGGGCGGCCCCTCTCCCATATAATATCTCTTTTCCTCTCCACAGGATGAAGCTGATCCCAAGCGGCAGAAGACAGAAAATGGGGCATCAGCATGAGCCCCCTGCCAATGGGCTGGGGTGGGAGGCCCCCCAGGGCCTGGAGATGGGGGCAGGGACAGATGAGTGCTGCCACTCTTCACCTGGCTCCTTGCTCTGGGCCCTGTATCAGAGCTGCCGCCCTCTTCCCCCCAGCCTTCTCGTGTCCGCCTCTCAGACACTGCCCCTTCATCTCCACTCTGCCGTCTGCCATTCCTGACCTGTTCCATCTGAGCTCCCCAGCTGGTCCCCAGTTGCCCCTTTCTCTCTTCTTCTCGTCCTTTCTCCCCCCAGCCACTCCCATCCCTCCTCCATTGGCCTCTCCTTCCTAACCACTGCATCCTAGCCTCTTGTCCTGTCCATCCCTACCCTGCCTGATCCCTGGGTCTCCCTCAGATTCCCTCCTTTCAGACAGCGCCAGGCCAGGGTGGGGCCAGGGTTGGGACCAAGCCCCACAGCTGCCCCTCTCTACCCCTCTTTTTGTATAATTTAATAAAGAAATGGTCGCGCTTCTGTTTTTAACCTGTCTCCTGCTTTCCCAGGGCAGAGGGAGGAGGGTGGCTATGTCACATTCTGTCAGGACCCTCGCTTTCTATAAAGAAGGACTCCTACCGTCCACCACTCAAGAAAGCAGGGGCAGGCATGGAGCGCAGCTTCTTGGAGACTGTTGTCCTGGTCTTGGATTCTTGGGGATGCTTCTCCCCAGCGATACACACATACTTCCCTGCTAGCCCACGCCAGGTCTAGACACTGCTGAGCCCAGTGGAAAGCTACCAGCCCTATTGTGCTGAACCAGGCAAAGAAACAGGAAGTCCCACCCCTGCAGTGGGAGAGGGCTGGGAGGCCTGGGTCCTGGAGTGAGTTGCCTGGCATCAGTGCCCCTCTGCCTGACACGGAGGAAGTGATCACCTGGTTAAGTGGAGAACTCCAGGGCCCCTTGTACCCAGGCTGGCTGCAAGTTCTTGGCACCCACCCTCCACCACTCCCTGATGGGCTGGCTCTTCAGGCTGGGTGGGGTGAGGAGCCAGAGTTTCCCTCTGGAAGCCTCAGGCTTCCTTCCCTAGCACTTCTGCCTCCGTTTTTCTAGAGTTGATCTGTTGCAGGGTTTTGGCATTTCTCCTTATCACCCTTGCCAATGCAGCACCTCTGGGTTGGGAGCAGATGCTGAGTACATAGGGGTCTGAGCTGGGCCAGGATGTGTGTGACTCATTAACGCCACCATGCTTGTCAAAAGAAACCCATAATTCACCTGGGGTCGGGAAGAGACACACAGCTTTTGTCTTCACACTCCATAATGGGCTTTGGCAAATTATTTAAGCCTCAGTTTCCTCATCTGTACAATGGGATAACATTAGATTTCATGAGTGGCTGTATGTAAAGTGTCCAGTATAGTGCCCAGCACATACTGAAGGCTCAATACAACGTAGCTGTTCTCCCTGGGCTTGAGGTGCCCTTCCCCAGACCTACCATCTTTTGGGTCCAGTAAAGCTTTCTGTCCACCTTGTTCCCAGGAGTCATTGGATGGGTGGGAAAGGCAGGTCTACAGGAGCCATGAAGTTCTGGGAGGTTAAAGGGCTGAGGGAGGGGATGGGTATCAAAGAGGGCTGGCCAGGAAAAAAGTGAATGTTGGGACTGACGGGAGGCTGCTTACAGGTGAGCTAGCTGGCGGTTCCAGGCAGAAATGGAGAGGGCAGAAGGTCTTGGGAAAGGGAACAGTCAGGAGGGTGGGGGAGGGCACGGAGGGGGTGGTGGGGACACCCAAGACTGAGGAAATAAACAAGGGGAGCGCCACCACAGAGATGGAGGGTAATGCTGCTGGGAATCAGCCCCCTCAGACTTTCCACTGCGAAGCGAAACCGTAAGCCCTGGGGTGGGGGGTGGGGGCAACGCAGAGGGGAAGTGGGCAAGGTGGAGGGAAGGCAGAAGGACAGGGGCAAGGGCCCTGGGAGCAGCAGACCTGTCTTCCAGCTCAAGACATCCACCTTGCCTCCGCTCTGCTCTCTGCCACTGCCCTGCCCCATTCCCTGGGCGCCCCCCCCACCTCACCCCTACCCACCCCTGATCTGATCTGTCTAGCTTTCCTCTGGATTCCAGCCTCAGGTCATTGGCTCCTCGCCTCTCTCTCCAGGCCTCTGCCCCTGTCCCTCTTCCTCCAGGTTCTCTTCCTCCATCTTCCACGTAGCAGAAGCTCTTTCATCAGGCTGTCTGTCTCTCCCCACCTTCTGACCTCTTCCCTTTGGAGGGCTCACTGTGGCCGGGGCCCAGAGGGAGATGGGGGAGGCCCAGTTCCAGGTCTTGCTGCTTCTGCCACTGCTGTGGGTGGCTCCAGGTAAGGTGGAGGTGACCCTCTGGGAGGGTCGACCTCCAGAGACACAGGAGGGGTCAGCAGGGATGTCTGGATGACTGCACAAAGGCCGAGGTTCTTAGTTTGGGTGGATTCCTCCCATGCCTCGCGTGGGGCAGTCCTTCAGCTCCAAAGCCTCTCTTCAGGCTCCCCCTTGGCAGGGAAGGGGCAAATCCTTTGGTCTTCCTCAGGCTCCTTCTCTACTCCTGAGTCACTTGGCTCATGGCCCCTCCCCTTGGCCTCTCTTTTCCTCCTCAGTGGAGGCACCAGGACCTGGGGCAGAGGTCCCGGAGGTGTGGGCCCAGGAGGGGGCTCCTGCCCAGCTTCCCTGCAGCCCCACAACCCCGCTCCAGGATCCCAGCCTTCTTCGAACAGGAGGGGTCACTTGGCAGCATCTACCAGACAGGTATGCACCCCAAACTTGGGCAACAGAACTCCCAAATCCAGCAGCAATGGCATCCGGACTCATAACCCAAGGCCCAAAGCAGACCCCAGTCCCCTCCCCTGAGCTGTCAGTCCCTCCAAAGCCAAGTGGCCTGCCTCCCCTGCCACTATGCACCCTAGGTCCTCCCTCCGAAAACTACTCCCTGCATCCTTGCATCCCATGAGTTGCTAGCAGGGGATGGTGCTGGCCCAAGGCCAGGGGGACCGGGACAGTTAGCAGTCAAGAGATCTTCCCTTTGGTTGGGCTTCCATATGCTCAAAGTGTGGCAGGACTGCCTCTCCCCCGAGACTGCTTTCCCCTTTAATGTCCTTCTCTCTCCCGCGCCCAGCCGGCCCCCAGCCCGGGGCTCGCGCCCCGTGGCGCCCACCCCCTACACTGTGCTGAGGCTGGCTCCCGGGGGGCTGCGCAGCGGGAGGCCGCCCCTGCAGTCCCGCGTGAAGCTGGAAGAGCGCGGCCTCCGGCGCGGGGACTTCTCACTCTGGCTGCGCCCGGCCCGACGCGCCGACGCCGGCGAGTACAGCGCCGCGGTGAACCTCAAGAACCGATCCCTCACCTGCCGCCTCCGTCTGCGCGTGGGCCAGGCCCGGGGTAGGTGGGGGCGGGGCGAGGGGCGCCAGGCCGGGAGGAGGGCGCCCAGTTCCACGCCATCCGGAGGCAGGAAGGGCTGGGCCGAGGCTGTGCTTCTAAGGATGCGCCCTAAGCCCTGACGGAGAGCCCCCAGAAGGGTAGCGGAAGGGGGTGGGGAATCGGATTGCTAAATGGAAGGTGCCCCCAGAGAAAGCACGTATGTGTATCTGTGTGTGTGTGGGGGTGCCTTTGAAGAGATTGTATCACCTTGAGCTCCCCTTGCCCCACCCACAGTGGGAGTGCCAGGGTGGAGGAGGAGAGGCACCCCTTGGGGGGCGAAAGAGGGTGCGGGGCTGGAGTGATTCATTTCAGACATCTGTGGCTCAGGAGGTGGGCTTAGTGAGGATCCTCAGGCAAGGCCTGGTGGAAAGGGAAGGGTAGATCAAGCCAAGAAAAGTTGGAGGCAGGGGAAGTAGGCAGGAGACTCTGGGCATCCATTTTAAGCACCTCCAGGTGCCAAGCACTGAGTTGGAGGGGGTGGGGTGGAAGAGAAGACAGAGCTTCCAGCTTCCTGGGCCTGCTGTGAGGGGAAAGTGCGGTGGGCTAACGACCCTTCTTTACCCTTGCACAGTGACTGCCATTCCCCCAGGGCCTCGCAGGACCTCTGACTGGGTTGTTTTGAACTGCTCCTTCAGCCGCCCTGACCTTCCAGTGTCTGTGCACTGGTTCCGGGGCCCAGGCAGAGTCCCAATTCAGGAGTCCCCCCGTCATCACTTGGTTGGAAGATTCCTCTTCCTGCCCCAAGTCAGCCCCTTGGATTCTGGGCCCTGGGGCTGCATCCTCACCTACAGAGATGGCTTCAATGTCTCCAGCACATACAACCTCACTGTTCTGGGTAATCCCTCCAGTCCGCCTTCACGCTCGACCACAATGACTTCCTGCCCCCCTCTCACCTCCTCCCAACTTACGGATCCCCAAAGCAGGGCTTCTGCAGCTAACACCTCATGGGATTGCTCTGGACCTCACTGTCTGGTTTCTGTCTTCCTCCTGTTGCTGCCTTTCAGCTGCTTTCTCCCCTTGCAGACTTTCCTTTGGCCATCCAGCCTCAATGGCCAGCCTTTGGTCTCCAGCTGGCCCAGCCCACATCCTGGGTTTCTGAGTCTCTTCAGTTCATACATCTTATTCTGCTCCTTAGCCCTCTTCCGAGCCGGAGCACCTCCTTCGCTGGCTCCCTCCCATGACAACCGAATGCTCGTCCCCTCTGCCACCTCCCCGTCCATGCTTTAACTCTGGGGTCCCTTTTCTCTCCAGGTCAGGAGCCGCCAGTCCCCCTGATGGTGTATGCAGGAGCAGGTTCCCGGGTGGCGCTGCCCTGCCAACTGCCTCCTGGTGTAAGGACCCCGTCTTCCCTCACTGCCAAGTGGACCCCTCCTGGTGGAGGCCCTGACCTGCTGGTGGCTGGAGACAATGGCGACTTTACGCTTCAGCTAGAGGCTGTGAGCCAGGCCCAGGCCGGGACCTACACCTGCCACATCCATCTGCAGGGGCAGCGGCACAGTACCACTGTCACCTTGGCAGTCATTACAGGTCAGTCCTGTGAGGGGAAGGAGTAGCTCCCAACCCAGGGGATCTGGGGCAGAGACTGGATGAGTCTGCCTCACGGCGCCAGGCCAGGGGCACGGTTTACAGAGGCCGCCCTTGGGGCCTCCTTTTCTCTCGCCCCCATATGTAAAGAACTGAAACTGAAAATCCCTCTTGAGTCACTAGATGAATGTTCCACTTTTGTCTAAGGGGATCCCCTGCTCTGAATGGGGGGGGGCTGTCTGAGAAGTTAGAAAGAGAGGCGGCAAAAGTTCAAATGGTTCCAAAGGGGTAGAATATATTTCTAGAATACTTGTCCCACTTTGGGGCCAGAACTCGGGTTAAAGTTGCAGGACATGGCCTCAATTTGGGAGGAGTTAATAAATCAGTCCGTTGGTCAGCAAATATTTACTGATCATGGGCTTTTCAAGACAGTGTAAAACAAACACACATTAAAAGAAAACTCAGAAAATGTGTTGATTGATTGGTAATCCAATCAGTCGCCAATGGTGGTTACTTGGCTGTGTCTGTAGTACTCACCTGTGGCTACTAAACTGTAGCATCGCATAGTTGGTGCTTAATAATGTACATTGGTTCGATGAATAAATGAATATGCTAACAAATGATACATTTCCTGTGGGCCAGCGCTAAATTTCCACATGCTTCCTGGATATTTCTACCTGGATACCATAGTCACACCTCAGTCTCACTCTGAACCCCACCTTTTCCTCCTGCCCAGTCAGTCCTCTTGGTGACTTAGCCTTTCTGTCCATAACTGTTTGCATCCCACTCACCCTGAAACCTAGCCTGCTTCTCCCCCCATGTCTGGTCAGTCACCACAACCTGCCAGTTCTTTCTGTCCAAGGTCTTCTTGAAGGCCACTGTCGTGTGTCAGTTTCCCATGCTCTCGTGTGACAACTCAGCGGGACATGTTTCATAGAGAAGGAACTTTCCCAAAGTCACACAGCTGGAAAGTGCCAGGCTCAGGGTCCCCACTCAGGTGTCTGTGTCACGAAATCCTCAGGTGCCCAGGACCCCAGGCTCAGCCCAAGGCCCTTGACCACTGGTCTGCCCCTGCTCACTCTATCACTCACTGTTCGGCGTTGAGATGCTCCGTCTCAGGATCAGTGGGTCAGTTCACTGTTCTCCAAACATTCAGAAAAGGGGCGCATTCATTCAGGGGCACCTCACGGCAGGGGCACCAGTATCATTCAAACTGTGGAAACAGTAAAAGTGGCAAGTGTATTGGGGGCCCGCTCACCTGACAGGTACGGGGGTTCTGAGTGTTTGAGGGGATGGTAGTGTGAAGTAATCTATCTGAAAGAGTCTTGGCTACATGATCCTTTCGGGCCAGTCTGAGTTTGAACAGTCCCCTGAAGGCAGCAGGAAAGTTTTTGAGCAGCAGAGTGATCTGACCGGAACTTTGTCTTCATAAGATTAATTTGGCCATGACCCTGATCTCCTCCCCTCAACCTCACCCAATCAGAGCCCAGGGGAGTGCAGTGTGATTGAGACTTGGGAGTTGAATCTATGGTGTCAAGTCAGGGCGTCGGGGACTCAAAAGATCCCTTTCCTCTAATGTTTTCAGTGACTCCCAAATCCTCTGGGTTACCTGGCAACCTGAGGAAACTGCTTTGTGAGGTGACTCCGGCATCTGGACAAGAGCGCTTTGTGTGGAGCCCCCTGGACAAGCGGTCTTGGGGGAGTTCTCCAGGGCCCTGGCTGGAGGTACAGAAAGCCAGCCTCCTGTCTCAGCCTTGGCAGTGTCACCTGTACCAGGGGGAGAGGCTTCTTGGAACAGCCGTATACTTCACGGAGCTGTCTGGCCCAGGTCTGAGACCCCACGACACCCCAGCTCCAACTCCAGACTAGTCTTCTTGTCCCCACCTGCAGACCCCCTCACCATGCCCTCCCAGCTCTTTTTTTCCTATGAGGGACGTGGCCTCCAGCTCTTATCTAGTCTCAACCCGCTTCTGCTACTGATTGGCCGAATGATCCTGCATGAGCCCCTGGAACTCTCTGGGCCTCGTTGTCTGCACCTGTAAAGTATGAGAGTGGCATGACGTCCTTCTGCTGGGACCCCACGCTGAATCCTGCACTTTCTCCTCAGGCGCCCAGCACTCCGAGAAAGCCCCAGGTGCCCTGAAAACCGGCTATCTCCCTCTCTTTCTCACCCTTGGTGTTCTCCTTCTCCTTTCGGTGACTGGAGCCTTTGGTTTTCGCCTTTGGAGAAGACAGGTGAGCTCAAGCACTCCCCTCCCACTGCCTCTGGCTTTCCTTCTCTCCGGTTCTCAGAGTGCTGTCTGGCACCCCTGCCTCAGAAAAGGTGACTAACATGGATGCTGAACCCTTCTTCATAAGCCTCTGTATTCCAGGGACCCCTTGTGCTTGAACAACCCAAGGGAGGCTTGAAGGGGCTGAGAAAAGGCCTGGGACCAGATGGGGAAGGCAGGGGCTCAGAAAGAATAGATGGACCCCGTAGCCTCCTTCTTCTCTTTCTCTTCATCCTTCTCTTCCTCCCACCCTCCATGTCTTTCCACAGTGGCGACCAAGAAGATTCTCTGCTTTAGAGCATGGGATTCACCCATCTCGGGCTCAGAGCAAGATAGAGGATCTGGAGCAAGAACCAGAGCCAGAGCCAGAGCCAGAGCCAGACCTGGAGCCAGAGCCAGAGCCAGAGCCAGAGCCAGGGCCACAGCAGCCCTGACCTGGAGCTGAAGCAGCCCGTGGGTCTCTGTAATCCAGTCCAAATAAACTCCCATCAGCAGCAAGCCCGAGTCTGGCTCCTTCTTGTCCAGTGAAGGTTCTTGTCTCTCCCCAACCTCTGGGGGCTTCCTTCTCCCACCTCAGCCTTTTGACCTACTTTCCCCAGCCAGTCTTTCTTATCTTCCTCTTTCTGTTCCTGGCTTCTCCGTGATTCTTTCTTCCTTGGTCTCTTTCTTATTCTCTCTCACTCCTGGGTTGTCAAGCCCTTTCCTCCATTGTTTATCCCATATCACTCATATTGAACTGGCTGCCCTGGTTTCCTTTATATTTTTATTCCTCTGGCCCACCCCACCCACACTCGGCTCCACTTCGGCACTGTCCTTGGCCCTGTAGCTGCAGTGTATGTGTACACCGCCCCCCTCCCCGCCCCCGCAGAACAGCCCTGTCCTGTCAAGTCCTCCCGGAGATCCAGTCTTGCAACCTTTCTGTGCCACTGGCTGAAGTTCCTGCCTGCCTCCGTCCCCACCTCCATGTTCCTCAGCTCTAGGGGCCCTGTCTGTTCCCAGGCATGAGAACACACTGCCACCCAGTGGTCACTGTTTGTCACACACCACTGGGAGGGGGTTACTGGGGGTAGGAGGGGGGCAGGCCCAAGGAGATCAGCAGTGCGGTGGACTGGTGGGCACCTATCCGCGCACGTGGGCACCGCCTTTCTGGAGCGCCCTTGCGATGGTGTGCGTGTGAATCTGCGCCCCCCAGGAGAGCCTCAGGACACGCAGCCCTGGATCTGGCAAGGTTATGATCCAAGCCTGACAAAGGAGAGTGCCTTGAACAAAGGCCCCACGTGGGGAAAAGAACAGCCAGCAAGACAGCTAGCTGCTGCTGCAGCTTTGGGAATCAGGAGACCCGGCTTCCGACCCCAGCTATTTTGATGTGGCCAGAGTTCGTCTCCCTGAGCCTCAGTTTCCTCACCTATTAAATGGGATAATGATGATATAGAAGACCCACCAGCCTGCCTGTCCCCGACTCTGTTTCTCTGTCTCGGATTGGGCCGTGCAGATTGTTTGTCCGCAAAGCACAGACACAGCTCAGCCCACAGAACCCCCACAGCAACCTAGACCTCTGCCTGCAGCGTGTGCAGGGCTCTGGACTTTGGCCACAGACAGCGCCGTCAGGGAACTTTACCCTGGACAGGAGGGAAAATATATTGAAAGAGAGTGGGAGCAGGTCTGCAGGAGCAGGAGCCCGCATGTTTTAGCGGGGCAGGGGTTTCCTGGAAATTTCTGTGGGTGGCATTTTTCCTTTCTACTAGGTCACATCCTATGCCCTTTGGGGGATAGGATGTGAAAATAGTCATCGAGGATTCACCAGTGTCTATGCAGGGACTTCCCCATGTTCCTGTAGAAAGGGGACGGAGGGGACAGGGCAGAGTGAAGGGCCACCTTGTTCACCTATGGGAGACCGCACTGCGTGGCGTGGGCCCAGCTCCCACTCGGAGGGACCAGTGGAGAGTGACACGGGGCCCACGCCCACGGACAGGTTCTCCCGCGGGGAATCAGGCCTGCATTGTACTTGCTTTTTGCTAAAATCCCTCACCCTGAATTGAGGCAGCAAAGGCTTACTGTAACTTCCTAAAATCCATGCTAAACCGTCCAACGATGAGTATAACCAGTTCAACTACTTTTCCATTTACATTTGCAAATATCCTTCTTTCTTGATGTAATTAGCAACATCTTCTCCTTTGTTATCTATAAAAGGTAATCACCTACAGTGATCCTACGCATAGTCAGTGAGGACCTGTGCATAGTAAATGAAAACCACCCTAATGTAATGTGCCCAGGAAGACAGTAAGTCTGTCAGGGCAAGGGTCAGCATGCTCTCCTCTTGAGAAAGTGGCCATCCCTTCCCTTTTCCTCCACAGGACTTGGCTATCCATGTGACCCTGTCTTGCAAATTTGTCTTGTGTCTCATGTCTCAATCATAACACCATGGACGCTGTATCATTCACCCACCAAGGAAGTGAAAAGCAAAGAATGGAAGGAGGAGAGGGCATGGGGCTTGTGCTTACAGTGATCCTTTCATTAGTTTTGACCCCTTTCCCTATGAGCTCTCTCCTAGGGGTTGACACCCTTGGCTCCTCCCCCTCTCTCCTCAAAACTCTAGCAAGATAACCTCCAGCCCTTTTCGTGTTCTCTTGGTCCTACCAGGGAGCTAGGTTAATTCATCCTGCATCCCCACGTTTATCTGGGAACCGAGCTAGTGTTCCAGTCTGGGGGCCGGGAGGGGAAGGAGCATCAAGGAGGCAGGTAGTTCAGTGGGGCTTGTGGGGGTGAAGGATGGATCATCTTAGATCATTGTTAAAAAGGAAGGGGGTATCAGTTATCTGTTGCCACATAACAAATCACCCCAAAACTCAGTAATTTAAAACAATAAACCTTCTCTCACATGGTCAGGAATCCAGGAGCAGCTGAGTCAAGTTGCTTCTGGTGCAGGGTCTCTTGTGAGGTTGCTGCCTGAATGTGGGTCAGAGCTGGAGTCATCTGAAGCCTTGGCGGAAGTGAAGGACCTGCTTCCAAGAAGGATCCTCAGGTGGCTGCTGGCCAGAGGCATTCGCTCTGCCCCTTGTGGGCCTCTGGTTGGGTTGCTCCTGACAGAGCAACTGACGTCCCCCGGAAGGAGGGAGTGGCCAAGACAAAAGCTACCATGTTCTTTTTTTTAAAGATTTTACTTATTTATTTTTTAGAGAGAGGGGAAGGGAGGGAGAAAGAGAGGGAGAGAAACATCAATGTGTGGTTGCCTCTTGCACACCCCCAGCTGGGGACCTGGCCTGCAACCCAGGCATGTGTCCTGACTGGGAATCAAACCAGTGACCCTGTGGTTCGCAGGCTGGCACTCAATCCACTGAGTCACACCAGCCAGGGTCCATGTTTTAAAACCTAATCCAGAAAGTGACATACCTTCCTTTCTGCCCTAGTCTACTGGTCACACAGACCAAGGCTGGTGTACAGTGTGAGAGGGGACCACAGAAGGGTGCAGACTAAAGGACGTAGGGATCACTGGAAGTTGTCCTGCATCGATTTGTCTACATAGGGGGAACAGTGCCTGGAAGACCTAGGCCGCCAGAGGGAAGAGGTGTCCCTGACTACCTCTGCTCCTAGCCCTGCATGGACCTGACAGCCTCCCCTGCGTCCACTGTCCAGCAGTTCTGGAGACCAAATGAGTTCAGAGTCTTCCCAAGTCAAGTGTGTCAGGCAAGAGCCATGCTGTGCTCATCCAGACCTGCAGTCCCCTTCCCCTGACCTTGGTCTTCTTATCCTTACGGTGCATGGCAGGCCCAGAAATTTCTGTGCTCTACCTCCCCACACCAGGCAGAGGTGTTAAAAGCTCAGGCCCGGGTCCTAGCTGTTATCCCTCCCATGAAGGAGGTAAGTAAAGAGCTTAGGTTTCCTTGCTTGGGCGCACCCCAAGATGGAGTTTGCCCTTTGAAGGTTGGGGTGGGGATGGGCTCTGTCTGCTTCACTCTGTAGCTGACAGTTTATCCAACAGGCTGCAGGTGCCAGCTGGCTGAGCCCAAGCTGGGCTCTGAAATTTGCCTGTTCATAGCTCCCATGGGGTGCGGGAGGCCGAGGAATCACCTTCTGAGAGTTGCAGAAGCTGGTCGTGGAGCTAGGGAGAATGTGGCCAGGGTGGAGGTAGGTCAGCCCTCCGAGAGTCTACTTCCCAGAGAACAGGCTCCGTGGCCCCTCCCCCACATCCCTATCTCCAAGCCCTGCCCCCAACCCCCTTTTCAGAAAGTGTCAGTGCAGCTGCAGATGTTTCTGGTAAGGAGGCCACCACAGGACCGCACCTGGGGCTCCCAGCTTCCCTCCCACAGGCTTCCACAGCAGCCCTGCCCCTTCTCCAACAGCCCAGCCTCCAATACTCTGTCAGCCTTGATGCTGGTTTCCATCTGCTTCCCCTCTTTTCCTCCCCACTTGACTTTCTCCCCGTCCTCCAATCTGGAGACAGCCTCCATGCAGCAAAAATAGCTCTGCCAGGAACAGGAGACTTCTGGAAAGCCCCGTGCTCCAGGCTCACAGTGCTGCTCGGAGGCAGACAGCTTAACTTCAGTTCCTTCTGTAAAATGAGGATAGTAATACCTACCAAAGTTATATGAAATGTTGGCTAGTGTATGTGAAAGTGCTTCGAAAGTGGAAAATCACTCTATAGATATGCAGGATAGTGGCAGTGCTAAGCCTCAGAAGCCCCAGATGGGGCTGTTGGCCTTACACCCCCGCCCCGCTGTGGGAGAAGCCAGGTGTCAGTCACCATCCTAGCCTTCCTTAACGCAGAGCAGAGGAAGGGGGGTGAGGGGGACAATCCAAGCACTGGAGTCTAGGCAGGAGTTCAAATCCCAGTTCCACCAGTTATGTCTACTAACTCTGTAACCTTCAGCACTTTTCTTAGACTCTTTGAGCCTTGGTATCCTTATCAGTATGATCTAGAGAATAATATTTATGCCTTATCACTGTTGTGAGGGTTAAATAGAATACAGAGCCATATAGAGCACACATCTCTTTGAAATGTTCAGTATAAACTTGCTCTCTCTTCCTCTTTTCTTTTCCTCTTTGGA
This sequence comes from Micronycteris hirsuta, assembly GCA_004026765.1. NCBI lineage: Eukaryota > Metazoa > Chordata > Mammalia > Chiroptera > Phyllostomidae > Micronycteris > Micronycteris hirsuta. The sequence goes on from PVJI01013667.1 coordinate 18,237, forward strand.
AATCCCAGAGAGAGAAAGCCAGGTTCTCAGATCCTGTTAACTCGCGGGAGCCCAACTTCATAGATGTTCACAGGTCACAGACCCAAGAGTTCAACGGCGTCACACCACCCAACCAGTGCAAACAGTGGGGCCTAAGCTATACCCAGCCCTTGGAATGCTTTGTTTGATTTGCCCAGTGTTAGAACAAACAAAAAAATTAGCTGCCAACATTAAAATGAGGAGATATTACATAAATGTCTGGTTTTTCATCTTCTCTCGAAATTTTGGCAGAGCTGGCAACTCTGAGTTCACATTCTGGCACCACGTCTACTACCAGCTCAGTGGCGGCTCTGTGATTAGCAGCTGCCCTACCTCAGTCCCCATCCCTCCCTATTGTTCACTGCCAGGCTGATTTTCTCATTTATATTTCATAGCAGGCTCCTGTAGGCATTAAAGTTTGTGACCTGATCTACTCCCTCTCCATTCACCCCTTCAAAAAGTATTCAAAAGTCAGGGGCTGGGGAGAGCGGCATGGGAATCAGTGTTTAACCGGTCTAGAGTTTCAGCTGGGGAAGATGAAAAGTTCTGGAGATGGACGGTGGTGGTGGCTGCTCAGCTACGTGAATGTACTACTGCCATAGACCATACACTTACAAATGGTTAAGAATGGTACATTTCGCCCGGCTGGTGTAGCTCAGTGGATTGAGCGCGGGCTGGGAACCAGAGGGTCCCGGTTCGATTCCCAGTCGGGGCACATGCCTGGGTTGCGGACCAGGTCCCCATGAGGGCCATGTGAGAGGCAACCATACATTGCTCTTTCTCCCTCCCTTCTCCTCTCTGAAAATAAATAAATGAAATCTTAAAAAAAAAGAATGGTACATTTCATGGTGGGATGTACATAGCACAACCAATTTTAATATCAAAACTATCAATAAAATTTAATATATAAAAAAAGATTTTCCAAGTATTAAGGGTCTGCCATACCTGAGGCACTCTGCTGGGAGCTAAGCGAGACAGACAGGGTCACCACTCCAGCCTGTGACACAGACACTAAACAGTCAGTAATTCCATAATCACTGTACTTGCAGCTGTGCTTCCAGGGGAAATGCAGCACAAGGCACTGGGAGGTCTTTCCGTAAGGGACCCTGATTTCAGCTGAGGAGCCTTCTCAGGCTATGGCGGGGGGAGGGGGGTGGGGGGAGAGGGGGTTATGGGCGGAGGATGGTAGAGCCCAAATCCAGCCTCTGGGGTACAATGGGGAGCCTCCTCACCTCCCTCACCTCTGAACCACCTGCCTCCAGACTTCTTTCAGGTGAGAAATCAACTTCAGTCTCATGCAAGCCTCTATCAGGATGAATTTTCTGGTAGCAGAGCCCAATGCTTGCTGATACACACTTCCCATGGAGACCTTTCCCAGTCTCCAGGTTGAGATAAAGTTCGCTATGATAAGTTCTCCCAACACCCAGCACTTCTCCCTTTGTAGCCCTTGTTTAATCGTAATGAAATGATTAAATGTTTAGTGTCTGCATCACAGGCTAGAGCAGTGACCATGTCTAGCTTATTTAACATCCCTAGCACCCAGCAGAGTACCTTGGGTCCGGTAGACACTTAACACTGTTGAATACATGAATGAATAGAGGATCAGGGGTTACAAACCAAAATGAATGCTCATAGGAGCCTGCCAGGCAATGTGAATGAGAGAGCAGGTGGAGGGTGTTTGCGTTCCAGCTGCAGTATGGGGAGGAAGGCCTGAGGAAGGACATACACCCTCCTTTTAAGGATGTTCCTTAGGTGGTGTGCCTAACGTTTTCACTTATATTCATTAACTGAAATAGTCATTTAGCCACATCCAGCTGCAAAGGAGGCTGGGAAGTATAACAAATCTGGTCAGCCATGAGCTCCTTTAAAATTGAGGGCAATACTAAGGAAGAAAAGAAAACAGACTTTGGGGACAGTGAAGGTCTGCACAGAGAGATAGTTAAGCTCTGAAGAATGAATAAAAATTTTCTAGATTAGTGGTTCTCAAAGTGTGGTCCATAGGGGTCCCTGAGCCCCTATCAGGGGGTTTGCCAGGTCCCCTTATTTTCATAAAAATAAAATACGCATGTTGAGATTGCAACGATGTTGCAAAAGCAGTCTGAGATAGAGAGCTGGCTACCTTAGCACAAATCTCGGCAGTGGAGCCAAATCATGCTACAGACATTGTATTCTTCACCACCAGGCACTTGCAGTAAAAAAGAAGAAGAAATTAATGCCAGTTTCACTTAAGAATGCCCTTGATGAAGCAGTACATATTAATTTTATTAAAATTCAGCCCTTGACTAGATTGTTATGGAATGAGATATGGCACTACTGCTTTGTTGTGAAGTGAGAGAAGCCCTGCTGCTGCAAAGGAAGCACGGTGGTTGCTTCGAGTGGAAACACTGTATTAATTGTTGGAGTTGCAAGCTGAACTAGCCACTTTCTTTTTTCATAGTAGAGGAATGGCATGATTGCTCAGTGGATTGAGCGCGGGCTGGGAACCAAAAGGTCCTGGTTCGATTCCTAGTCAGGGCACATGCCTGGGTTGTGGGCCAGGTCCCTAGTGAGGGCCATGTGAGAGGCAACCATACATTGCTCTTTCTCTCTCCCTTCTCCTCTCTGGGGGAAATAAAATAAATTCAGGCTCCTGTGCAAAGGATCTCCTGGAGGAAGAATGGAGAGGCCAGGAGACTGTGAGGAGGCAGGTGTGATTGTCCAGGCAAAAAATGATAATGACACCTTGGATAGGAATGGTGGCAGTGGGGAAGAATGACTTGGATAGACCTCGGAGCTATTTAGAGGGCAACATCCAGGGGAATTGGTAAATAAATTAATGGGAGGGGCTGGGTGAAGAAGTCAAAGATACCCAGTTTATTTGGCTTGAGTAGCTTGGTAAAGCCCTTACTGAGTGGAGCCAAATCATGCTACAGACATTGTATTCTTCAAGGAGAAGTAGGATTGCAAGTATAGAGCAATAATAACCGCCCTGGCTGGTTATTATTGTTTTATATGGTTATGGCTCAGTGGATTGAATGCTGGCCTGAGAACCCAAGGGTCGCTGGTTCAATTCCCAGTCAGGGCACATGCCTGGATTGTGGGCCCAGTCCCCAGTTGGAGCGCATGAGAGACAACCACACATTGATGTTTCTCTCTCTCTCTTTCTCCCTCCCTTCCCCTCTGTCTAAAAGTTAATAAAATCTTTTTTAAAAAATAAGAAATAAATCCCTGGCTGGTGTAGCTCAGTGGATTGAGTGTGGGCCTGTGAACCAAAGGGTCACTGGTTCAATTCCCCGTCAGGGCACATGCCTGGGTTGCAGGCCTGGTCCCCATTTGGGGGCACATGAGTGATGTTTCCCTCCCTCTCTTTCTCCTTCCCTTCCCCTCTCTCCAAAAATAAATAAATAAAATCTTAAAAAAAAAGAAATAAATAAAACTAAAAAATATTTTAAAAACAATAACTGAAGCCACTCTATTCACTTATTTTTTAGAACATTAGACACCTTTATTACATAAGCTAAGATAGGAGGGAGAGGCATTTATTTGCTGTTCCGGGCCTTGATTTCCCTCAGCTACAACCCCAGCTCCGTGCCCTCCAGCTTAGACCCCCGATCCGCCACACAGGCCTGATCTCGGAGCGATGCACACAAGCAGCTAGCTCCACTGGAATCGCTCCTCTAGAAAACTGCTGATTTCGGCAGTATTCTGAATTATCATCTGTGATTGTTTTTTCTTCGAATTTTCTTTCTCCTCAGGAGTCAGCTTGGTGCCCTTCTTGCGGCCCAGGGGCAGGGCACAGTAGGATTGGTACCACTCTCTGTACTGTGTGCTGTTAAAGAGCACAACGCGGTTCTTGACCAGGGGCTTGGTGCGGACCAGCTTGTCATGGGATGCGTTGCAGACAACGTAGATAATCCTTATCTTGTGCATGCAATACCCTGAGCCCCGAGCTGCCCACGTCTTGCCTCGAGGCCTAGTACTTCTTGCTTCCTTCCTGTACATGGATTGTGTGTGTGCCACAGGGCCATCTTAGCACGTGGACTGCGTCCACACAGCAGGGGCCAATTAGAGCTGGCAGCAGGGCGTCCCAGCTCATAATTTCGCTTCTCGCGGTGGGGCTTGCTGTAGCCCCCAGGATTGCAGCGCTTGTGCCAGTTGTCCTGAGAGATGCCCATGGCTCAGCGCCGGCTGGGAAGAACTAAATGGAGCCACTTTAAAATGGAGCCAGAGCTGTTATGCCAGAGGAACTGTGCCCGTCTCATGCCTCAAACCTTTGGAATGTTAAAACAAGGCAAAATAACCTTTGGACTGGGCGGGCCTAAAGCAACACTGTGTCCCAAAGAACTGTTTGCAAGGACAACGCGAAAGCAGATATTAAGGTTACTGGACTGGTAGCTCCTGGACTGAAAATTATAAGCATTCTTTAGAATAAACATCACTGTGTTACGTTGTCTGCCCCAATAGAAATGCCTTCCTTCCACTGATGTAATTTTTTACCTTCCCTTTCTCATAAATACCCCTTGTCTTTATCTCCTGATTGGAACCCTATTTGGGCTTCTGTCAAAATCAATGCTTTTCAAATAGCTATTCTGATCTCAAATACATGCTTGTTGCCTCTCGCTTTGAAAGGCCTCCTACTTTTAGGTTACCAGAGGGTGGTAGTATGCAGATGGTAAGTTTGGTTTGGAAAGGTTGAGTTTGCTATGTCTGGTGAACATCCAGGTGGGGAGGTCCAAGAGGCAGATGGGCACACACATCTGGAGCTGCTGACGGATGTGGGCTAGAGACACACATCTGAGGGTTGGCAGAGACTAAGAGGGAAAAAGTCTGGTCCCTGGCCACTCTGGATGTCTCATGTGTGCACCCAGGCCCTTTCTGCCACACTGGGCCACCCACAATGTCTCTGGTGCCTACTCCTGAACAAGAGCCCTCAGGGCCCGGGAGAAGCGGCTCTCACGAGCCCTGCCTTTGCCTCCCACCTCTTTCCCTGAAGCCCAGGCCAGGCTGCAGTATCACTGACATGATGTTTTTCTTGCCACCCAACAAAAAAGTGCACTGACCCTTTTTCTTGCCACTCAGCAAGAAGCACGGTGACGCTCTGGGCTCCAGCCTGGTTATGCTTTAACTTTGACTTTTCCCCTTGACTTTGGTATTTTCACTTTAACATCTTTCCTAACAGGCAGGGGGTGGGGACCCCAGCCCCAGATGGTGACGTTGGGACTGTCTGGGGTGTGGAGGAAGGAACCTCACTACCGGGCTTCCTGTTTCTCCGATTAAGTGCGTCTCTGCGGGAGTAACAAGCCCTCTCCCCAGTGGGCTCCTGGTAGCCGAGGTGCCAGCCCTAACACAGGCACACCTGTGTGAGAAGCAGACACAGACGGGACGAAAGACACAGGCCCAGAGGTAAGATGGACGGGCTCAGCTTTGTTTCTTTCTGCACCTCTGGGAAGTGGAGGAGAACGTGGCAGCAGATGCGCTGGAATGTGCTAGACTCTCTGCCCACAGCTCTGGTCACCTCCTCCTGCATTCCATCAGCAGCCGTCTCCCACCGGGACTGTGAGCTTCAGGAGGACAGGGACTGTGCCAGACTCCTCTCCTCTCTGTGCCCAGCTAGGTGCCCAGACCAGGAGATGCCTTTGGGGGGTTGTTGCCTTGGACTGCAAAATTGGAAAAGAAATGGGAACTCGAGGGCACCTCAGACTGAGGAAGGCAGTGGAAGGCAAGTAGCCAAGGGAACCGGAGAAGGTGAGGATAGGGAGAGAGGGAAAAGAGGACAGAAAGAGTGGGAAAGAAATAGAAAGAATAAATATGAAGGAAGGAGGAAGCCTATAAAATAAATGAAAAGGGGAAACAAAGGGGAAAGCAAGAAAAAGAGACAGAGAAGTGGAATCTAGCCTAGAGGCAGTTCTCCCAAAATCAATTTTCCCAATAACACAAGCACTAAAAAGTCACACCAGAAATCATACTTACGGCATTCTATAAGCCATGTGACTGATGCAACCTCTGTTAATTGTCTTTTCTGCTTACATGTATTTTTACGCTTGGTCTACTTTTGTGCATTTTTAGAATTTTGAGCAATATATCTAAAGGCACTCCCCTTTAATTAGCTTTAAAATAATTAATGGAATGGAAAAGCTAAAATTCTCAAAAAGGGGTGGAACTGAGCTTTACGTATGAAATGCTGTAAAAGCGATAGATACATATTTTTAGGTAAATACGTCATTGGAAAAAAATGGCTCCAGGGGAGTTGGGTTTAGGTGCCTTAGCTGCTCTGGAGAAGGAGGCTGGCGGGGCCGAAGAGGTCGCGCAGACCCCTCCCTGCCCCAGACTTGGCCACGTGTGCGGGGCTCAGGAGGTAACACCCCCGAGATGGGACACCCCGCACAACTCCGCAGCCCCGGGCCTTTTCTTTCCTAAGACGCCCTGGCCCGCCAGCCCGGCGCCCAAGGCGGCCCGGCCCCCTCGTCGGTGTATTCTGGGAGAGGGGCTCCTCAGTACAGCCCGACTCCTCAAAGCAGAGATGCCCTGTTCTCGCTAATTCAAAGATTTCGTTTGGGGTGGAATATCTCCTCCTGAATGTCCTGCTCTTGTGGGGCGAATATTTAAGGGTGCAAGGCCGAGAGCAGAACCTGGGGGGATGGATGGCTGCCTCTTTGTGTTTTGACAGATAGTGTCTTGGGCTGTGCTGGATTCTGTCGGCCTTTGCAAGATGGCTGCGCTTCGCCTCAGATGACAGAGCTCCCAGAGGACAGGGCCAGGGATGGCTCCCCAGGCGGCTTCCCTCTCTCAGTGTGGGGGCCCTTGCACAGGAGAGGTCCACCTTGAAATAAAAACTGCCCCCACCAACTGGTTCTAGACAGCAGCCTCTCAGTCAGTACCTTAGGCCTCCATCCCGGCCACAGTCGTGAGGTGGCCGCAGGGAGTTGGGTAGACCAAGGGCCTTGCACCTTTCAGACACTGAGTAAGTGTTTATTGAAGTTTTAGACACTGACTAAGTGTTTGTTGAATGAAACAACTTTGATGAGGGTGGGTGCTGGGAGCAAGCAGACGGGGCTGGGTTTCTGAGGGTCTAAGGCGGAGCTCTGCCCCTTTCGGGGGACAAGGGAGGGGGGGGCACGTCTCCCCCAGCGTGGGCGTCTGAGGCAAGGGAGAGGATGGCGGAGGTTGCAGCCCCTGAACCACAGGGTCCCTCGGAGGGGTCATGGTCTCTAGGAAGTTACATGAAGTCAGGAAGCAGCAGAGAGGGCGTGTGTGGTCAGGGCACATCCCGTGGCTGGGCTTGAGGGGGCTGCCTGGGAGCCATGGGGGGAAGATAAAAGTGCCGGTGGGACCACAGACTGCCATTGCGGTGGGGCTGTGCCCTCTTCCTCTCCCCAGCCTCGCTACTCATCCCATCTCGGGGGGCCAGGTGGGGGCAGCAGGAACCTCAAGGGCTCTAAGTGGGGGGCGTGTTGCCATTTTGGTCTCATCGCTCCCTTGTTCTCTGTCTCTCTTTTGCTTGGCCGCGCACTTATGCAGGGGGCTTGCCTCTCAGAATTTCCTCATCTCTTTCCCTCTGCCTCCACCTTGTTTGAACTCCCCTGAGCCTTGTGTGTGATCATGGATTGTGCGGAGTGTAGCTGTTGTTTTAATGAGCTGCTCGGGGTCTCTTCCTACCTTCTGCTTTCCTTGGGGCCTCTGTGTGTTTCTCCGAATCTGTCCTTTTCCCTTTGTCCATCCTGCAGCCATCCCCCTCGCATGCACCCTTAGCTCAGGGCTGTGCTCTGCAGGCTTATATCAGATCAAAGCTTGTTGAAAGCCGGCATTCCTGCCAGAGGCCTGGATGCCTGTTCACAGGCTAGAAAATGAACTAGAGCTTGATGGCAGAGGGAATGAAGAGAGACGAAAAAGGAGAAGAGGCACGGGAACTCCAAAAAATCTAGGAGAGCCAGAATTGCCTCGTGGCGTATGAGGCACAGAGGAAGAGAGATATAGACCCAGGGAGTTGAAGATGGGTGTGTCAGCGTGGGGAGGCACAGAGACAGAAATGCATGGATGTGAGCAAAGCAACAAGGAGGGAGAGAGAGAAAGAGAGAGATTAAGAGAGGCACCAGGACCTTGGGGACCAGCGAGCACCTCCCAGCCTCACTCTGGGGCTGTACTGTACTGGGGCGCTGCTGAGGAGGCTGAGGATGTGGGAATCAAAGGGCAGCTCTCTGGGGCGGCAGCAGCGGAAGTCCAAGGCAGGAAAGCAAGCAGCAGCTGGAAACCCGTAGCCTCCTGCACTAAGCTGAGCCCTGGGGCTGGGTTGGGGCAGTGCAGGCAGCTGCAGGGAGGAGGTGGCTGTCTGCACAGGCCCCAGGATCATGGGGTAGGGAAGAAAAAGTGACCACCATTTGGGGAAAGGTCAGGATCGTCCAAGCTTCCTCAACTGTCTAAGCTGAACGTGGGCCCCAGGAAAGGTGTATCCCGTAGGAGACCCCTTCACTTTCTGCTCACCAAAGACACAGTGAGTCTAGGAAGGGGGGAACAGTGGGAACCACTTCAGATGTAACAGTGCCCCTACCCCACTCTCTTACCCCAGCGCCCCCCCACCTCCCACAAGGCCTCCCAGCCCCAAGCTAACTTGTAAACAACTGCACTTGTGATGGCCTCCTTCCTTTCCTGAGCCCTCCTCCCTGACATTTTCTCTTCTTAGTTCCCTGGTTAAAAAAAAAAAAAATTCTATCGAGTCCCTACCATACGTTAAGTGCTGGGTAGTTTGTTTTTTCAGGCAGGTGGAGTGACTGGAGAGGGCTTTTAAAAAAATCTTCCCCCAAACTTCATCAGTAGGACCCAGCCCCCAGCACCCCTCTCCTGACTCCCAACTCTCTGGACCAGCCCCACCACTTCCCCACACCTTGGGGTGGGATGCCCCTCCCCTTTTCTTTCATCTAATTCATGGTTTTCAAATTCAAGCCTGCATCAGTCACCTGGAGGTTTGTGAAAACACAGACTGCTAGACCCACCCTCAGTTTCTGATTCAGCAGGTTTTGGATGGGACCTGAGTATTTGCATTTCTAACAAGTTCCCAGGTGATGCTGCTGCTGCTGATCTGGAGCCACACTTTGAGAATCACTGTTCTAACCTAATGCTGCCCCTTCCTCAAGGTCTGTTCAGAACTTTTCTGCAGCCTCCTCCCCCCCTCCCCCCACCAGCGACAGTCTTCTAAGCTCACGGAAGTGGCTCCTGCTCTTTTCATCTAAATGCTGAAACAGCATCTCATGCGTGTCCTTTTAGGAGTTATTACAGGGTCGATCTGCTAGTGAGCAGGGCCTTACCCTCTGCTCTTTCTCTCCCTGGCCCCTCACACTCTATCAGACCCCAAATCCTGGAACTCTCACCTCAGAACTGTCCCATAAGTCAATCTCTTTCCCCACATTCTCACCGCCACTGCCTGAGCTCAGGCCCCATCTTGTCTGTCAGTAGTTACAATCCTGACTCCTGGGCTTGGCCTCCCCTGCTCGTCTTTCAGAGAGGACTCAAGGGAACCCTTTTGCTAATTTAATCATGTCCTTCTCTACATAAAGTCGCCTGCTGGCTCCCCATGGCCCAGGATCAGGTCCCAGTATCCCTGCACGGCATTCAAAGAACTTCATGACCTGGCGTGGCTCCCCGGTCTCAGTCCCCCCCAATTTGCCCCTTTCTCCGTGAACCTTTCTCTGACTCCAGCTGGCAGAGACCTCCCCTGGCCTGGCCACAGTATTGCTGGCACATACTGGTGGGTGTCTGCTTAGAGGTGAACCCCACATCCCTGGCTTGGCTGTAGGTTCCTGAAGGGAGAGAGTGCCTATCATCCCGGTGTGCTCCAGGCCCGATAAATTGCCTGCTACCTGACCTTTAATACTTCCCTCAGGCTCTGCCCCTCCCGCGGGGGAAGGCCCAGGTCCCTGCCTGCCTCAGCAAGGGCGCGATGAACCCGGGAGTCTCTTTCAGGCACCTGCGCCTGCTGCTGCAACTGGGTGAGTGCTCAGATTTGGGGTGTGGGTGTAGACGGCCTGGGAGGAAGGGCTGATTGAGAAATGGAGAGGTGGGGATGAGCCCCCTAGGCGGGGCCGGGGGCAGTGACTGGCTTGCGCCTGACCTCCTTCCTTCTTTCCACCTAGCGCTGCTGCTCCCAGGGACCACTCAGGGGCAGGAAGTGGTGCTGGGTAAGGCGGGAGGCACAGTGGAGCTGCCCTGCAAAGGTCTGCCTGAGAAGAAGAGCATGCCGTTCACCTGGAAGCATCTTTCTGGGACCAAGATTCTAGGAAGCTCCCCCTGGAGTACAGGTTTCGTTACAGGTAGGGTGGCTTAGCTCCCCAATCAGGGAGAAAAGCATTAGGGATTGAACATCCCTGGTTCAGTGCTCTGCTCCTGATAAACTCTGGGATTCCAGAGGGTTCGGGTTGACAGAGACTCAGGCACAAGTGTTAGTTTTAAGTGATAATAATAATAATTTTTTTTTTAGTTTTAGTTTCTGTTTCTGTTTCTGGGTGGTTTTTTTTTTTTTTTTTTTTTTTTTTTTTTTTTTTTTTTTTTTTTTTTTTTTTTTTTTTTTTTTTTTTTTTTTTTTTTTTTTTTTTTTTTTTTTTTTTTTTTTTTTTTTTTTTTTTTTTTTTACAGTTGCTTTCTGTTTATGTCAAGTGATACTGGCTTTCTATCTATTGTAGCAATATAAAGTTTCCTTTTAAAATGAAGTCATTTAATTTAAAAAAGTGAATCTATTTTAATATGTTACATAAATAACACAGGTAGATTTGACCAAAAATCATATATAAGGTATATGAATGGCTGAACCCTGGAAAATATAACTCCAGTCCCACACTCAGATTTTACTAGTGAGACAACTGAGGCCCAGGGAGAGGAAGTCCCTGCCCGGAGCTTTTGTAGCCAATTAGGGGCAGAGGTGGGTTAGAGCTTTGGACTTTCTCTTCTTCTCTTTTTTTTTATTTTTTTAAGATTTTATTTATTTACTTTTAGAGAGAGGAGAAGGGAGGGAGAAAGAGAGGGAGAGAAACATCAATGTGAGTACACCAATTAGTTGTCTTCCCATGCCCCCAACTAAGGACCTGGCCCCCAGCCTAGGCATGTGCCCTGACTGGGAATCGAACTGGCAACCTTTCTGTTGGTTTTATGTGCCAGCACTCAATCCACTGAACCACACCAGCCCGGGCTCCTTTCTAAAAATTCTTAAGGTTTTGTGTCAATACTTGTTCTCTTTCTAGGATTTGAGTTTCCTGCAGAGCAGCTGCCCGTCCCAACTTCCTGGTCCCTGACAAAGGCAGCGTCACTCTCCTGGTCCCACTGCAGGCCCTGCTTTCCTCTCCCTCTCTGACTACAGCCATCCCTTCCTCTGGAAGTGTTTCTACTTCGTCTTTGTTCCCATGGGAAAACCACCATCATTTGCCAAGGCCACATACCTGGCAATTCTCTCTGCTACTAACCAGTCTCTTCTACTTTGATTTCTCTTTCACCTGTTTCAGCACTGACCTCCAAAGCAGCAATACCCTGCGCATGTCACTCCCTAGTCCACTAGACTAAGCCTAGAAGCTTCTGCCTGACATTCACCCCTAGCATCACGTCCCATAGCTTCCCAGTCAGAAACCTCCACCCTCAGGCGGTTTTCTCCCTGCTTTGAGGTGCCTGCCCACTGGAGCTTCCCCTGTTCCTGGATATCCTCACTACTCCCCTTCCTTCTAGTCCACTGTCTATACTTCTTTGAAGTCTTGGTTCAACACTGGTCTTCTCCATGAATTTATCCCAGACTCACCCACACTCTTAGACCTTTCACACCATCCTGCAATTGCTTTCGCCAAGTACGGGCAAGCGGGCTGTGATGGGTCCGGAAGAGGAAGAGTTATTTTAGGGAGGGGCGATACATTTCATTTTGAACCAACTGAGTTTTGGGTGATGCAGGCTAATCTGAAAAAATTATCTCTTGGGCCACTGGAAAGGTGGGCCCAGGATTGAGGAGAGAGGTTGGAGGTGAGAATATCAACTTGGGAGTCATCTGCAGAGCTGAGAGGGGATGCAGTGGGATTGAGAATATCTATAGCAATGAGGGAGAGGTCCAAACGGAGTCTGGGGTAACACCTAAGTGTAGATGTTAGAACAAGAGTCCGACATGAGGAAAAGGGATGGTGCTTAGCTCTGAGGGAGAGAATCAGAGGTGAAAAATGGGGGCAGAACTGGAGAAGACTCCTTTTTCAAGAAGTTTGGTAAATTGTGAAAGGAATGTAGTAGGATTTCAGAAAAACGGAGGAACTAAACCGATGTGTAGATCCAAGGGAAGGAGCAAGTAGGGCGGGAACAACGGAAGGGACAAATGAAAGGGGTGTTGGGTGAGTGCAGGAGGGAGAGCTGGGGTTGGGCCGGGCCCAGGGCTGCAAGTTCTCAGGAAAGGTCTCCTGGAGAGGATGAGCCTGAGCCCCGGGGAAAGGAGCTATGACGTCTGGAGGTGAAGAGAAGGGAGAACGCACAGCCAGCAGGACACCCAGTCTCCCACACTGAGGCCGAGGCAGGGAGAAGGCAGAGGTAGTGCCCAGGGGAGCCACCTTCCTCCCATCCCTGTAAATGCGCATCCGAGTCAAAAACTGTGTGTTTGCTATGTAAATTTAGCTTCTAAAGCCCCCCTCCACAGGAATTCTGGAGCTACCACTGCACCCGGAAAATGGTTAGCTTAAGAGCACCTCCCTGGGTGATGGTGTTAGATACTAAACAAGAGGAGACTGGAGGAGACCACATGTCCATGCCTGAGGAACTTTCCAGAAACAGTACTGAGTAGTGTACCTAACAGGCCTGAATTTTAATCCCACTCTACCCCTTACTGGAGTCAAAATTCAAAAGGTAAAAACAGGTGTATAGTGAAAAGCTCCCCTCCCACACTTGTCTCAAGGGTGTTCTCTTCCTGTACCCCAGGGGCAACCAAGTTTACTATTTTCTTATGTTTACTTCTACATATATTTGTTCATATAAAAGGCAGACAGGTAAATACATACATTTTTCTCTCCATTTTAAATAAATGGTAGCCTGTGTAATACAGTATCTTGCTTTATTCAGTTAATGATATTTCTTAGATATTATTCCATCTCAGTATATAAAGAGCTTCTTCCTGGCTGATGTGGTTCAGTGGATTGAGCGCGGGCTGGGAATCACAGGTCCCAGTTCGATTCCCAGTCAGGGCACATGCCTGGGTTGTAGGCCGGGTCTCCAGTGAGGGCCATGTGAGAGGCAACCATACATTGCTGTTTCTCTCCCTCTCTTTTTCCCTCCCTTCCCCTCTCTCTAAAAATAAATTTAAAAAAATATTTTAAAAAAAGAGCTTCCTCATGCTTCTATCATAGCATTCCACTGAATGGGTGAACTATAATTTGTTTTACCTATCCTTTCTTTGTGGACATTTAGTTTTGTATGTGTATTTGCAATTCTGGTAGATATTACAAATTGCATTCCAAAGAAATTGTGCTGGCTGATGTTCCTGCTGACATTGTGTAAGTAAGAGTTTGGGCAACTACTCAATCTCCCTGAGCCTCAGTTTCCCTATCTGCAAAATAAGCAAAACAGTACCTATTACTTGGAACTGCTGTGCAGATTATTTGAGATGATGCATACGTAGAGTATTTAGCACGTAGGAGTTGGCGTTCTCTAAATACGATGTTACTTTATTTTGGATTAGTGAGATGTGGTCCTGGCCAGGTAAATGAATGTGATGGGGTCTCCTTGCCAGTCTGGAGTTCTCTGACTAGGAGAGGGCAGATTCTGCAGGACATTAGCAACGCATATCTGAAGAGTTGTGAGCCCCGCCTTCCGGGGGTATTGTGTCTCCACTACGCCCCAGCCTCTTCCATATGACTTCTACTTCCAGGTAACTCCAGGCTGAAAAACCGCGTCGATTCAAAAAAATTCCTGTGGGACCAAGGATCCTTTCCTCTGATCATCCGTAACCTTGAAATATCAGACTCAGGACGTTATCACTGTGAAGTGGAGAAAGCGCCAATGAGAGTAGTGGAATTGTGGGTGTTTCGATGTGAGTAAAGCAGGCCTGGGGTGCAGACACCTCCAGCCAATCTCCCTTCCCCCACTCCCATCCCCCCACCCAAACTAGGGCCTGAGCTGATTGATGGTACTTCAATGGTCCAGAGCCAAATGCGACTGGTCACCTCATCTCCTCAAGCCCTCCTCAGGCCTGGGGTCAGGCAGAGGGGCAAGGAAGAGACTGAGAGAGGGAGAAGAAGGGCAGGAGCCATAGGAAGGAGGGAAAGAGACAAAGGAAGAGAAGAGAAAGAGAGGAAGAGGAGGAGGGGGGGAAGCGCTGCCTAGGGCTGGGGTGGACAGCTGGGCCCTGGCTGGAAGAGAAATGTTGGGCAGCAGTATTGGGAGACACTCTGGGTTTCCTGGCTTCTTCCCTTCTCCTTGGGGATAGTGTGTGCGTGACACAGGCGGTTTGCTCCCTTTACAGTGAATGGCAGTTCGGACACCTCCAGGAGCATCCGCCTGCTGGCTGGGCAGAGTCTGACCCTGACCTTGGAGAGCCCCCCTAACAGTAACCCTTGGGTGGAATGGAAAGGTCCAAGGAATAGAAAGAAGAGTGAGGGCAGCAGCCTCTCGCTGTCCCGGCTGGGGCTGCAGGAGAGTGGCCTCTGGACATGCACTGTCTCCCAGAGTGAGAAGAAGCTAGTGTTCAACATAAACATCTTGGTGCTGGGTAAGAGTTGCCCCTGTGCCCTGTGGACTGCCCCCTACCTCAGAGGCTGGCGGGCCCCCCCCAACTCTGACTGCTCTGCTGCTGGGTCTGGTACTAGGGACAGGGAGAGGCCAGGGCCAGGCTCCCCTAAAGCTGAAGTCTGTCATGAGGGATACCCTGGGCTCTCTCTTCCTCAGGCTGGTGGACTTGGAGGAAGGAAGGGATATGGGATGTAAGGATGTGGGAGACCCCAAGGATCCACAGAGAAGGCCCCAAAAGAAGAATGTCAAGGATATCTGTTTCCTTGGTTGCCTCGGCTCCCCAGTCCCACTAAGCTGACAAATACACTTACTCAGGGACAGTAGCCGCCCTGAGGAAATTCTGCATTGCCCCTTTAGAATCCTGAACTAGCCACTGTGGGGAAAACGGAAAGCCCAGAACGCAGGTCTCACCCCACATGCTTGTGTGACACAAGGTAGAAAGTGGACTCAGATTCAAATCCGGGCTCTGACTTAACCTGGGGCAAGTTACTGAACCTCTCCGTGCCTTGGTTTTGGTAAAACGGATGATGCTCGCTGTAATAGTAGTACTTACCTTGTAGTGCTACGGTGAGAATGAATATAGCATGTAAGGCGCTTAGAACAGTGCCTGGCACATAGTAAGCCCTTTGTAAGTGTTTTCTCTTGTGAAGGTGCTAACTTTTGGGGTTTTTTTATCCTCACCCGAGGACATGCTTATTGATTTTTGAGAGAGGGGAAGGGAGGGAAAGAGAGAGGCAGAGAAACATTAATGCCAGAGAGAAACATCAATTGGTTGCCTCTTACCAGGGACCAAACCCACAACCCAGGCACGTGCCCTGACTGGGAATCAAACCCGACCTTCCGGTTTACCGGACAAGGCCCAACCAACTGAGTCACTCCAGCCAGGGCAAGGGTGCTACCTAATCACCTAATTAATGCAAGCCAAATACCCTGTGTGCTCCAGGGGTCCTGAAGAGGGGAAGAGGTCCCCCTCTGGCTGGGCTGTTCTGTGAGGGCTTCCAGGGGGAGGAGGTACTGCTGTGGGAACATGTGGGGGTGGAGCAATGAGAGTAGACTGAAGAGGTAGATAGGAATTTAAGGGCCTGAAACGGCAGGCTGGGTGTCTGGATGCACATGCCCCCTTCTGTCTTTTTGCTTTCCCTACCACATGCCCACCCCACCCTGTACAGCCTCCTGGTTCTGTCTCCTTCTAACCCACATTCTCTCCCTCCCCCTGCAGCTTTCCAGAAGGTCTCTGACACGTTCTATACCAAAGTCGGAGAGCCAGCAGTGTTCTCATTCCCACTCACCTTCGAAGACGAAAACCTGAACGGGGAGCTGAGGTGGCAGGAGGAGGGGGCTTCCTCCCTGCAGTCCTGGATCACCTTCTCCTTGGAGAACAGGAAGGTGTCTGTGACGAAGAGTCGTCAAGACCGAAAGATCCAGGTGGAGGAGATGCTCCCACTCCGCTTCAGCCTGCCCAAGGCCTCGCCTCGGGATGCTGGCTCTGGAAACCTGACCCTGTCTCTCGGGCAGGGGCAATTGCATCAGGAAGTGAAGCTCGTGATGATGAGAAGTGAGGAGCTGGGCTGAGAAGGGAAAGGCAGGGGCAGGAGGTGGAAGGGCCTGACCCAGGGCTCCTTCTAAGCCAAAACCGGTTCCCAAAGGGGTGCCGAAGTCCTGGTTGTCCGTTGGCGCTGAGGAAGGGCGCACTGGTTTGGGAGCTGGTTTTGCACTAACGCTGGAATCCATTTATCTTCCCTGACATCTCTGAGCCAGCCTAGGGCACATTCCACTGAGAATCCTTGAAGGCCATGTGCGAACAGCCAGGGTTCTAGTTCTGCCTCAGCCCCACCCTCTATGACCCTGGCTAAGCCCCCACTTCTGTGTGTCTGTTTTCCTCTAATGAGGATAAAGTCTGCTCGGAATGTGATAGTGATGATGATAACGTCAGGCCCCACGCTGAGTTCTTCA
Source organism: Micronycteris hirsuta (assembly GCA_004026765.1). Classification (NCBI taxonomy): domain Eukaryota; kingdom Metazoa; phylum Chordata; class Mammalia; order Chiroptera; family Phyllostomidae; genus Micronycteris; species Micronycteris hirsuta. Next base: position 34,911 of record PVJI01013667.1, read on the forward strand.
CTTCCGTATTTCCTTAAATCATTATAACAGCTCCACAGGTAATAATGTCTAATACTTGATGCTTCCTACATGCCAGGCCCCATTACAAATATTTGTGCCTTTAATAATTGTCTGGGGCTCAGGTTGCTAAGCAACTTGCTCAGGGATACACATAGTAAGCAGTGGGGCTGGGATTCGAATCCAAGACTGCTGGACCTCAAAAGCTGTGTTTTCTCTATTAGAACTGCATGAAAATGTGCCCGGAGATGCTGAAAGAGGAACACCCACATAAAGTGTCATTTTGACTACTCTGGTTCCCCTTAGCGCATAGAGGTGCCAGGAACCCAGAGGTCCAGGCTCCTAACTTCAAGCTCTTGTTCCTCTGCAGTGAATCAGTCCCAGGACCAACTGACCTGTGAGGTGCTGGGGCCCAGCTCCCCTAAGCTGCGGCTGAGCTGGAAGCTGAACAACCAGTCTGCAAAGTTCTTAAACCAGCAGAAGCTGGTGAAGGTGCTGAACCCTGAGGGGGGTGTGTGGCAGTGTCTACTGAGTGACAATGACAAAATTCTACTGGAATTCAAGGTCGAGGGTGAGTGAGGCCTAACCCCTTAACCCCTGCCTCCTCAGCTGTGGCATCGTCCACAGCAGGATTGGTGCAGACCACCCAGAGTCCCAGCCTCCCAACTCCCCCGAGAGAGGACGGTTGTGTGGATGGTGCCTGGATACAGGAGCGACAAGGTGGGGAGTTCAGGCTCTAGGTCCCCACCTGCGGTCTTGCAGGTTCCCACCTCCCTAAGCTCTACAGCTCAGGAATGAGGCCACCTGACAAAGAGTCCCTGTCCTGGCTCCTTTCCAAACCCAACCACAAGCACTTGTGTGTGTGCACGTGAGTGTGTGTGCATGTACATGTGTGTAAGACACACAGATTGGACCACTACTCCTAGCTCCTCAGGGTGCCCTGTAGTCTCTAAACCTTAAAACCCCGTCACCAGCATTTCCCCTCCAGCCCTGATGACCTGTGAGGGCCCAGTGTCCCTTGCCCCACTCTCCCAGCCCAAGGAATGAGCTGAACAATCCCCCCTCTCTCTCTTGCAGTTTTGTCCTCAGCATTAACCCAGGCCTGGTCAAAGCTCCTGGCCATTGTGCTGGGGGCGATCGCAGGCTTTCTGATTTTCACTGGGTTCTGCACCTTCTGCTGTGTCAAGTGCTGGCGCCAAAGGGTGAGTGAGCCTCCTCAGACACCCCCCCCCCACACACACACATAGCATCAAGGGTGTCCTGTCTATGTGACTTGCTTCTGCTCTGTTTCTCTCTGCCCACCACCGAGTTCCTTACTGCAGACTGGGCTGTGTCCCAGATCCCAGGGAGGGAGAGGCAGGAAGAAGCAGAGTTAATTCTGGGACAGATGGCCTCAGCCACAGTATCTGCTTCTGCCCTCCCCACTGTCCCCTACAAGGGCCACCTCCCCTCTGGAGGCCAGAGGCCCTCACAAGGTCCCTCCTTCTTCCTGGACAGCGCCAGGCAGCGCGGATGTCTCAGATCAAGAGACTCCTCAGCGAGAAGAAGACCTGCCAATGCCCCCAGTAAGGAACTGGGGGGAGAAGGACAGGGGAGGGGCGAGAATGGGAGGGCTGGGAGGAGGGCTGGAAGGAGAGGAGAGGGAAGGGGAGGAGAGGAGGAGGGAGGAGGGGTGGAAACGAGGAGATGGGGACTAAGGGGTGGAGGGAAAACAAAGGCACAGGGGTGGCTGAAGAGGTAGACTGCAGGCGGAAGGCGGGTGGGTGGTGGCTGGGTGGCGGCAGGGAGCAGTGGCCCTGAGGCCATCAGTGTACTGGAAGGGAAGAGGGGTGTGGGAGCCACGGAGGTCCTAGAACCCGAAGGAGTTGGGGAAGAGTAGCCTTGCTCCTCTCACTCTCGTCCTCCAGCCGGTTACAGAAGACACGTCATCTCATTTGAGGCTCTGGGCCTGGGAGAGCTTCCCACTTGCAGCCTCCCCAGCCGTCTACCCTGCGTTTCCTGTTGGGCTCCTGGGCCTGCGGACCAGATGAATGTAGCAGATCCCAGCGCCTCTGGCGTCTCCCGCTCTCTTTGTCCACAGTTGGTCACTGGGTCTCCTCTTCCAGAGGCTTACTCACACTGCTGCTTCCTCATTCACTATGCGGCCAAACCTAGCCCTTCTTTGATGATTTCTTCTCAACTGTCTCCCTTACTGCTCACTTGGATCCCGGGGGAGCACGAAGGACCAGCCTTCCCTGGCCTGGTGTGTGAAGCTGGGTGTCTGAAGCACAAAGCACAGGAAAGAAACTTGGGACCAGAGAGGGCAGGGATTCGTCCAAGATCACACAGCCAGTCAAGGACAGGTCCAGATCTAAAGGCTCCTGACTGCCCCACTGTTCCATTCTGACACACACCCACGTGCACAGCTCACACTTGTGCACAGACACAATTCCTTATCACCCAAGCAACACATTCAGTTTATAAACCAGTTTGACATGCTTTGTCTATTTAAAGGTTAGAAAAACCCTACGAGGCTGGCGGTGACAGCACCACGATTAGCATCTCCAGTTTATAGACCAGAAGTGGAATTCAGAGAGGTCATATGACCGCCCAAGGTCACAAAGCTAGTAACTGCTGAGTCAGGACCGGCCCCAGCTGCCTGACCCCTAGTTCTACTGCTGTTTTCTGAACACGGGAGCAAATACCACACGGACCTCAGAGCTGGCGAGTCACAGGTGCCGGTATGCACCTTAGGACTCACAGGAGCATAACGGCACAGGGAGGCCTGCCTCAGGGAGGTCAAGAACACGGAGAACAGCCTCCCTGCCTAAAGTCCATCCTCCGTCACCTGCTGGAGGCAGAATCCTGTTACCAGAGGCCAAAACGGCAGCTCTCCTAATGAGAGCACTGGCTGGGGGCAGGCCCCGTGGGGGAGAACACCCAGCGACCCACCACTCGCCCCGTGAAGACCCTCCTGGAGGGTGAACTTTGCCAGGGGGAGGGGTGGACACAGGCCTGAGAGTGAACCCCTGAGAGGCCGCCCTGTGAAGGATGATAGTGCTGTGCCTCAGTCGCCTGGCCCTGCGTGCTCCTTCACAGGAAAGTTGAGGTTACACGTATCCTTCCTTTTCTTCTCGCCCAGTTCTCTCAGGAATCCCCAGCCTCCTCTACCTCTCCTTCCATTCTTTTCTCATCGTCCTCCTCAGTCCCTGTGCCCTTTCTCTCCCCCTTTCCTTCCAGCTTGCCTCTTCCAAGAAGAACACCCAATTCCTGCCAGAGCTCCCCATCGCTTGCTTTGTATTCCTGCCCATTTCCAATCCCTAATTCCCTGAGCTGACAGAAGAATACAATAAACTTACTATAAAGATGCTCTTCTTCATTTGCATGTGTGTGTGGACTCCGCTCTGGGGACCAGAACCTTCTGATCTGTGGGGTCAGAGCAGAAGTTGCCAGGCCTGTCCCAGGAAGGGGACGAGGTTCCTCTGGGGAGGGAAAAATTCTCCAGAGACTGATTACCCACCTACCCACCCCCAAAGGGCCCTGCATGTGCATGTGAGGCTAAGACTCTGTAGTCACTCGGGTGTGACGCACTGAGGGGGAGAGTCTGTAGGCGTGTGTGTGTTCCACACGTGTGTGTGTGTGGTGGAGGGCAAGGACCACGAGAAACGAATGTGTGCACACGCATTTGTGTATCTCCCAAAGAAGTGCGAGTGTGTATTCCAGGAGGTGTGCGTGTCCCCGCCTGCTTTTGGACCTGTGCACGCTCGCCTCACAAGCAGCCTAGCTTCAGCACCAGCCCGCGCCCTGCCCAGAGTCCGCAGCGGATGCCCCTCTGAGCTGCACCCGAGGCACAACCCTCACACAGACACACAGTGACACACGGTGACACGCGCTTCCTCCTCCTGGAACAGCAAGCTCCTCAGCCCCGTACACCACCAGCTGCCTCTTGGAACTTGTATCCGTGTTGAAAACGGGACGGGGTGGGGGTAGGACACGAACCATTTCACCAATGAAGTCGGTTCCCCTCCATCTTCCTCGCCCCCTCCCGCTCGGCGCTCTCCTCGTCCCTCCTCCTGCAAGTCACCGCCGTCCAGTTCCCCGCCCCACACTCATCCCTCTCCCCCCCAAAGCTTTTCCTCTGGCCCGCTGCTCGGGGCTCAGGGGCTGGAGGACTCAGGGAGACAGGGGTGGCGGGAGCCCCGGGGGACGCGGACGGAGTGCGCGGCGGGCTGAACGCAGAGGCTGGGACCGAGGGGAGGGAGACGGGCCGGGAGTGGGGGAGGGAAGAGGCGGGCGGGCGCGCGGGAGCCGGCGGGCCGCGCGGGAGTGCGGTCTCCATGGCGGTGCTGGGCGCAGCCGGAGGTAAGCCGACCCCTGCCCAGTCCCCCGCGGTCTCCTCCCCTCGCCCCGCTCCCCACCTCCGGCTGCCTCCTCTCCGACCCGACCGGCCCCTCCTCCCCGGCCACCTGCTGTTTCCACCCTGGAGAACCGGTGGGCGGCACGAGGGAGGAGCCGCCTAACCTTATCCCTTCGCCCCGAAGGGCGAAGGGCGCTGGACCTCGTATCCGCCCTGGAGTCCCCCAGACCCCCCCCCCCACCTTCCTCTGATTTCTCTCTGCCCTTCTCTCTGTCCTTCAGATCCTTCCTGCCTTCCTCTTTCCCTGACTCCCCATCGCTTTCTCCCTGAGCCCGTCGGCTGGGCCTGGGTAGGGGTGGGTGGGAAGGGGTTCGAGGTTGTCGGGGGCGGAAAGTGGGGGAGGCGCTGCCGGCCAATTCTCTCCACCTCCCTCTGGCTGGTCATTGCCATGGCAACTGGGGTGTACTGGGCTCCAGAGAGAAGACCAAGGTTGGGGGTGGACTAGGACCTCTTGAGGAGGGCAAGGGTCTGAGGTTCTTACTCAGGAAATAGACCCTCCCACTGCTGTGCCCATTTTGCCTCCCGTTTATCCCACAGCCATCATGCCCATCCCTCCTGCCTCCACTCTGGTTAGGGCTGCACTTGCTTTTCCTCCTAGCCCTCCTCCCACCCTCACCCCAGGGCTTCCTGAAGCTCAGCGTCAGGAAATTCAGGACTATCTTCTCTCCCATCAGAGGGGGACTGGTGCTGGGGCAAGGGAGGAAAGACTCAAGGTCTACCGCTGGGAATCCGCTCCTCATCACTGAGCTTCTCTCTGCCTCCCTGCTCCCTGCTGCCTCCCTCCCTCCTTCCCAACCTTCTGCCTCTAAAGCCTTCTCTCCAGGGGTCTCTGGGCTTTTCCTTCTATTTTCAGATACTATCATTTTTGTCCCCCTCTTTATTTCTCTTCTGCTAAAATTCTCCTCCTTCCTCCTAGTCCCCCCTCTTTCCATTTCTGGATGCTTCTGATGTCAGCCGTTTCCCCGCCTTCAGGTTCCCTAGTCCCCCCTCGGTCCCAGCCTCCATCCTCCCGTCTTCCCAGATTCCTGGTGAGCTGGATGGCAGTCACGCAAGTGTGGGGAAATGGGCCGAGCACCCAGACCCCAGGCCCAGGAGCCTGGAAGTTTGGGGAGGGGCTGTCATACCATGTCCCAGTTTACTGTGAACCCTCAAGAAGAAACAAGTCGTGCCTCTGCCATCAGCAGCTCTGAAGAGAGATTCTGGGGCATGAAGACGGGTTTGGGCAGTACTGACCAGGGGACAGGAGAAGAAGGAACCCGAGAGCAGCGGAGGGAAGAGAAGGGCTGAAAGGGCTGAAAAGGGATAGGACACAGGAGGTCAGAATACCTTCTTTCCCGGAGGTCTGGAAAACATGGCTCTTAGTTGTGTGTGGTGTCTGAGCAACCACCTGATTTAAGGCAGGAGCATGTTCTGGATGACCCCATGAACCCAGTAATCAGTCATGTTTACAGTTTCAAGGGGAACACGAGTCGCCAGTTAGAGACCAGCCTACTTCGCCTGCCCCCTTCCACATCGCATCTCTCCCTTGCAGTTTGTCCGGGTGGCTGAGCCCCAACCTCATACCCCTTGGGGCATCCAGAAGATCCCCGACTGGTCAAGAACCAGAAGAAGAAGAAAACTTCAAGTCCCAGTATGGGGGCCAGAGCTCCCCAGCCAGCCTCATAGTTGGGAAAGCAGCCAACTTGTCCCCCTAGTCAACTACAGGGATACTTCAGGAAGGGTCTTGCCCAATATGGAAGCTGAGGACCACCTCCGCTGACCCCCAGTCTCCTCCTCTGCCCTCCACACGTGACCTTAGCTGAGTCAGTCAGGCAATGCTGAGCAGTAGGGTGGACCTAGGGGCTGCCTGCCTCATTACAAGGCAAGGACTGTGGGCATCATGGGAGTGTGTGTGAGCGGGGCTCCTGGGTGAGACCTAGCCCCCACCCCCAGGAGTTCAAAGGGGGTGGGGGGGCCAAAGATAGGATGGCTCGGGGCGGGGTGGGGCCAGAGGAGGCCTCCCTGCGCTCAAACGCACTGTCCTGGCTGGCCTGTGGGCTCCTGGCCCTGCTGGCCAACGCCTGGATCATCCTCAGCATCTCCGCCAAGCAGCAGAAGCACAAGCCACTGGAGTTGCTGCTCTGCTTCCTGGCCGGCACACACATACTCATGGCGGCCGTGCCCCTCACCACCTTCGCGGTGGTGCAGCTCCGGCGCCAGGCTTCCTCCGACTATGACTGGAATGAGAGCATCTGCAAGGTCTTTGTGTCCACCTACTACACATTGGCCCTGGCCACCTGCTTCACGGTTGCCTCACTCTCCTACCATCGCATGTGGATGGTGCGCTGGCCTGTCAACTACCGCCTCAGCAATGCCAAGAAGCAGGCGCTGCATGCTGTCATGGGCATCTGGATGGTCAGCTTCATCCTCTCCACACTGCCCTCCATTGGCTGGCACAACAACGGTGAGCGCTACTACGCCCGAGGCTGCCAGTTCATAGTCTCCAAGATTGGCCTTGGCTTTGGCGTCTGCTTCAGCCTCTTGCTACTTGGGGGCATTGTCATGGGGCTGGTCTGTGTGGCCATTACCTTCTACCAGACACTGTGGGCCAGGCCCCGGAGGGCTCGGCAGGCCCGGAGAGCGGGGAGTGGGGGTGGGGCCAAGGGGAGTGGGGCAGGGGGCTTGGGGACACGGCCAGCCTTTGAGGTGCCAGCCATTGTGGTGGAAGATGCCCGAGGGAAGCGGCGGTCCTCGCTGGATGGCTCCGAGTCGGCCAAGACATCCCTGCAGGTCACCAACTTGGTCAGCGCCATCGTCTTTCTCTATGACTCACTCACAGGGGTGCCCATCTTGGTGAGATTGGGGTCCCTCCTCCTGTTCTTCCCAAGCCAGGCCCCAGCACGGTCACCCGACCCCCAACTTCATCTTCCTGTCCTCTACCCACCCCCACTCCATCTGTGGGCCCCCATCTCTGTCATCCATTTTCTGCTTCCCATTACCCCAGCTCCGTTGCCTGTTTTCCATTTCCCAATACTCAACTCCACCATCCATCCTTCAGCCTGCTGCCGATCCTCCAGCTCCCTCATCTGCCCTGACCTATTACTCAGTTGCTTAGCTCCATTTTCCATTCCCTAATTCCCTCTGGATGCCACAGGGTCTCCGAGCACTCCTGGGTGGAAACCCGAGAGCTCACCCCACTACCCCAGCTCTTTGCATCCCCACCTGGTCCCTAGTCCTGAATTTTTGTCTGTCTTCAGGTTAGCTGTAGTACCTCTGCTCCTCTCCCTGGGGACCCAGGGCTCTGCTCTAGTACTCTCCCCTTGACCTTTCTCTGAGTCAGTCCCTTCCCTGTCTCCACCTCCAACTTTGCTTTTGTCATGATCTGATGTGATCCCGGCCATCCCTTCCCGACTTCTTGCCCACCAGCTGCACTAGGGTATCGGATCTGGGGTCCAGTGGGCCCCCTGCACCCTGACCGGGTGCCACCCCTCATCCTCCCACCAGGTGGTGAGCTTCTTCTCCCTTAAGTCGGACTCGGCTCCCCCGTGGATGGTGCTGGCGGTGCTGTGGTGCTCCATGGCACAGACGCTGCTGCTGCCGTCCTTCATCTGGTCCTGCGAGCGCTATCGCGCGGACGTGCGCACAGTGTGGGAGCAGTGCGTGGCTATCATGTCCGAAGAGGATGGCGATGACGGTCAGAAGAGTGACCGGGTTTTTTTTCCTGGGCATCGGCCCCCTTTTTTACCCCTTTCTACCAGCCCTTGTCTGTGCGGGGACGGGCTGCCCTGGAGTGCCCCCTGCTGGACAGAACCTGTGCGGCCCCTGGGCTGAGTCCAGGTCCCCCTTTCCCCATTCATATGCCACGACGTACACCCACTGCTTCATTTTGCACCGAGGGCTCCCTCCAAGGGGCGTTGCTTCTCCTCTGGAAGTCCACATTACCCTGCTCTGCCTCCAATGGGCAGAGTGCCTGAGAAACGGTCCAGAGACCTAACAACCGTAAAAGAAGGGCGTGGAACTAAAGGGAGGCTAAGCTTCCTGAATGGGACCCCAGCTGTAGGGATAGCCGTTTCACTGTGGGGGGGGGGGGCAGGACGCGGGGGCGGTAATGATCGTTTCAATAAGTATGTCTGTACAAATGCCGCACTAGGGATTCAGCATTGAATGCAACAGACCACTCTGACTTTCTTCCTGAAGCTTCAGAGTAGTGGGAAGAGAAAGATTCTCCAGGGAACTTTATAAAAAGGGGGTGGAAGTTTTAAAGGGGGGCGGGGAGCAGTGGACATTCCTGGCCTGTAATCACTCTGCCTCTTTTCTTTCCTAGATGGGGGCTGCGATGACTATGCAGATGGCCGAGTGTGCAAAGTTCGTTTTGATGCCAATGGGGCCACAGGACCGGGGGACCCCACCCAGGTGAAGCTGCTGCCTGGGAGGCACATGCTCTTTCCCCCTCTTGAGAGGGTCCACTACTTACAGGTATGGGACTAGGGAATATACCTCCTATTCTGGGTGTCTCTTCATTACTGTTCTTTAGTCTCTGTTATCTTTCCCAACTGCCCATTCTCTAGCTCTGGCCTGCAGGGCACATAACGGATGGGGAAAAGAAAGGCATGGCAAGAGAAGCTTCCCTTCAGAACTCTCAGATGCATTCTATGAGAGGATGTTTTGCAGTTTAAGGAGGGTGGAGCCATCTTGCAGAGTCCCCACTTTGGTCCCCGCCTCTACCCCCTTTGTCCCTGCAGCACTTCTGGGTCTACTTGCTCCTCTCCACAGGTCCCTCTGTCCCGCCGTCTGTCCCACGATGAGACCAACATCTTCTCTACTCCTCGGACACCAGGCTCCTTCCTGCACAAGTGGTCATCCTCTGATGACATCCGGGTCCTCCCAGCCCAGAGCCGGGCCTTGGGGGACCCTCCTGAGTACCTGGGACCACGACAAAGGCTGGAGGATGAGGAGGATGAGGAGGCTGAAGGTGGAGGGCTAGCCAGCCTTCGACAATTCCTGGAGGGTGGGGTTCTGGGGTCAGGTGGGGGACCCCCACGGGGTCCTGGCTTCTTCCGGGAGGAGATCACCACCTTCATTGACGAGACACCTTTGCCTTCTCCGACTGCCTCTCCTCGCAGGCCCCGGCCACTGGGCCTCTCACCCCGCCGACTCTCCCTAGGGTCTCCTGATAGCAGAGCCATTGGACTTCCTTTGGGACTAAGTGCAGGGAGACGCTGCTCCCTGACAGGAGGTGAGGAGAGTACAAGAGCTTGGGGAGGATCCTGGGGTCCAGGTAACCCCATGTTCTCCCAGCTGACCCTGTGAGCCCAAGTAGGCCTGCTGGACTTAGAGGAGAGTGTCTGGTTGGATGATACCTCCATCTGGCTCTGAGCCTAGGGCAGCTGCCTCCAGACTCCAGGGAGATGGGCACTGTATCTGGGGTCCTGGAGCCCCTGCTGTCTCCCATCCAAGTTACCAGATGCCCTACTCACCTTCTATTACTCTTAGGAAAATGTATTAAAGTCTAAAGTGTTACCATAGAAACCTCTGTGTGTGCGTACTATGTTGGCAAAGGGTATGCGGTCAGAGGCTTGGGGGGTGGAGTGGCTTATAGAGGACGAAACAGCAAGGGCAGTGGACAGAGGCGCAGAAATACCCACGGAGAAAGACAAACAAATGCAAACATGCAGACATACACAGAGAAGGGCTTATAAGAGCATCTCATGCTGCAGGACACTGGAGTCACTGGCTTGGGGCATAAAAGATCTTCGTTCAGATCTGTGGACATTGTTTTAGGGTGTGACCCTGTCCCCCATGCTTCCTTCCTCAAAATCCACGTAGGGGCCTAGTTAACAGACAGGAAAGGGTTTGGGCCTGTCTTGGTGTTGCAGGCCTGGAGTTTACCCTCCTCCATGCTGCATTCTGAAGCTCTTTTACCAGGAGTTTGGGGGTGGGTGGGTTGGCGCGAGCATGTGGGAGGCATCCACACTCCTTTTCCTGGACCCAAGAGTGGAGGGGAACAGGGAACACAGCTGCGGCAGTGGCTCCCGCTCCATGGGCCTCAGGGTCTGGCGGCAATGGTCCGAGGAGGCTCCTCATGCAGTCTTTCAAAGCCCCAGGCCCGCTCCAGTTCCTGCCCCGGCCCCCGGGGCAGTCAACGGGGGCGGACCTGTTGGAAGAAGAGTGACGGGGGGCAGGAGGCACAGGAAACGACAGCAAGACAGGTTTCTGATCAAGCTACAAAATTTTATTGAAGGGGAAGGGTTTATACAGAAGAGGGGAAGAGGGGTGAAGGGCGTCTTCTGATAGGCTGCTTCATATGTGGCGGGCTGCTAGGCTGCTTATGTTTGGCGGGCTGATAGGCTGTGGCAGGCGCGTGTGCTAAGTTCTGATTGGTATCTTATGCTCATGGACAGTGCGTGCTCTCGGCTGGGATTGGCCCAGTGATGTGTGGGCACTAAGGGGAGAGCTGATCACAGTATCCTGTTAATTTGTAGCCGTTATGGCTGATGCAACCCTGTGGGTTGTTTGCAAGAGGCCGCTTTTGTCTCTCGTGGCCATTATACTCTGATTCCCAACATCTCCTCCCTTTTTATTTATTTGGAGGATTGGCATTAACCTTGACCGAGGAGGGTAGAGGTCCCTGCTGCCTTACTGCTGCATTGTCAGGCAGAGTGTTTAAGAGCAGCTCCCTCATGCTAGCAGGACTTTTCCCTCAGGGCCACCGGGTAGCCCTAAGCAATGCTTTGCTTGCTTCTCGGTGGTGCCAACCTTAGCCAGGCTAAGGTGCGCACCCCCGTGCATGCCTGGGCTGCGCAGCTCCCGTAGGAGGGGGATCTGGGTACAGGTCAAACCGTAAATTTGTAGTATGGTCGGAAATTCGATCTTCCATTTCTAATTGGTGATAATGAATTTGGATGGACTTGCCTAATAGTGAATTTAGTTGATCTTTAACTAGGGCGGTGATGCGCCTGAGAGCCCAAGGGGCGATTGATAGGATGAGAAGGACGGCAGCGAAGGGGCCAAGGAGAGGGAGGAGGTAAGGGAGGAACCCACCCAAGCTATGTAAAAACGGGTTTTCCGCGAGTTCTTGTCTTCTTTTTTCGAGATCCTCTTGAAGTGTTTTAATTCTGTCGCGTACGATTCCGGACTTGTTGGCGTAGAAGCAGCATCGTTCCTGTAAAGCTAAACAGATACCTCCCTGCTCGGCGGTGAGGAGATCTAAGCCTCGCCTGTTTTGTAAAACAACTTCTGCAAGGGAGTCTATTTGATCCTGTAGTTCTTGAATAGTATCTGAAAGGACTTGGACATCATCAATTAGTTGTTGGGAGAGTTTTGCATAAGAATGAACGGCTACTCCAAGACCCGCAGTTCCTGTGGCTACTGCTCCGGAAATGCCTAGTCCTACTAACAGGGGGATGAAGGCGATAGCCCTCTTGGGTCTGCTTAAGAAGTGGTCTAGTGCTGGTGTGGGGACAGGCTCTGATCCAGCTATAATGTCAATATCTGGTAACAGGGAGGCAGCTATGCAAAGGCCTGTCCAATTCTGGGGTAGGAAGGTGAAGGCTAGATTACCACCACAAACAAAAACTTGTCCGGGTGGGGGGCAGAGTGGGTTGTTATAGTTGATTGTCTGGCTGCAATTTATAGATTCTAAAATGCCTACGTCTAGATCAAAGCTATTATTTTGAAAATGGGAGTAAAAGCAAGTGGAAGGGGGGAAGGTGACGATTTGGACGCGAAAAGGGA
>PVJI01013668.1:0-47024 GCA_004026765.1 Micronycteris hirsuta
ATGCTAAGTGAAGTAAGCCAGGCAGTGAGGGACAGATGCCATATGATCTCACCTTTGACTGGCTCATAATCAAAAAAAGCAGAAAGCAAGCAGAACATAACCAGAGACATTGAAATTAAGAACAGTCTACAATAGCCAGGGGGGAGGGGTGAGGGGACAAAGAGGAGAAGGGTTTTCAGGAATCACTATGGAGGACACGTGGACAGAACCAAGGGGGAGGAGGGAGGCTGGGGAGGGGGGCGGGGTTGGAGGGGGAGGGAGGAGGGGAAGGGAGAGGATGCAAATAACTAATTGAACAACAATAAAGTAATTTAAAAAAAAATCTCTGAAAGAGTAATCAGAACAAGCACAGAGCAGCTTGAGAACAAACTAGTCAAATTCCGGACATTCTGGACAATCTTACTATGAGCCCATATCTACACAACATCCATCGTGTGAATCATTCCCTGTATTTCTAGTTGCACTTTCCCCCCTTGAAGTTTGGGTAATCATAGAGACCAGGGAATCAAAGGAAGGCAACTGAGAGTATCATTCCGTTCTTACCTTCACAATCTAAGGCCATGCATGCCAAGAAATTTCTTCTAAACCATTTGATATTGGAGACGAAAGGGCCAATTTTCTGGCTGCGAATGGCAAAATGAATTTTTCATCTTAACAATAGCTGCCTTCATGCCTTAACTCTGAAATTGTTGTGCTTTGATAGCTCTCTACTTTCTGTTTATAGATTGAGTTTTCAAATGATCTACTTCTGGTAAATATCATTATTCAGGGAAAACCCCAGAGCAGGTAGTGCTGGTTCTCCAGTCTCTCCCCCTTCACAGGCTTTCTCTATTTGTAGCAATAGCAATCTCAGTTCAGGACACACAGACATAGAAAAACAGCTATGTTCCCGAGCCCCCCTTGTCTACTGGGTGTGGGATATAAGATGAAGTGTCATTGAGAGAGTCTGAGAACTTTCCTGAAGAGACATCTGGCACGTTGCTTGTACTACTTTTTATTGATTTATTTTTATTTTACTGCTGTTAAGAATTTGGGTATAATAGATAAACATAGAGCAACTTTCTTGAACCATTATATGGCCTTGGATATAAAAGCTCTGGAAAAATGGAACATGAAAAAGAAGCCTGGGAATCCAACACGAAGAAATGCAACTCTAGCGGAGGACCACCCACCCCAGAACTGCTGGTAAGAGATCAATTTCTATGTTATTCAAGCCACTGTCATTTTGGACATCTGTCACTCTCAGCTCAGCCTAATCATCACTAAAACCACTCACATAACTGACATGAAAGCTGCTAGGGCAAAACCATATTTCACTAAACCCAGGACATCAAATAATAAGACGCGTCCCAATTTCAGAGGGTAAAAAAGTGAAGAAAATGTGCATCTAGAAATTGATGAACTATGATATTTCCTAAAATGAGTTTCTAAGAGCACTGGTTTTGAAGTATTATCATCAATAATTACAAAAGAAAGAGTTAATTAATCAAACAATTCTGAGAAACACTGGTTTTGAAAATTAAATAGATTTTTGTCTTCATTGCAATATGTTTTATAAACTACCTAGGAGTTGTGAGTCTGGAATGAATAACAATAACGTTCATGATTGTAAATGTTTATGACCCAATGGGAAACATTTTATTTTATTTTACATTATTTTTATTGTGAACCAGATCAAAGGACTATTGTTTCATGAAATAAACTTCAAGAAGACCAGTAGTTTGAACTAGATAGACCAAGGCTTGGGGAGGCCTGTAATATCAACACAACAAATCACTTCAAAAATCTACCTCTTAACAGCTCCAAGTATTTTCTGCTAGAGAGGGACAAAATGAATTTTCATATTTCATTTTGAAAATCTGTCTTGCAATGATCAGCTCAGTGCCATGGTGTTTTATGCCACCACGTCCATTTATGCCACACCGTTATGCATTCAACTGTGACTAGTACAGAAAAATAAAACTGAAAACTCGGGAACTGATTTGGGAGATAAGACATTCATTCTGCCACAAAATCATCTGGATAAGGAGAGAGGCTTGGTGTATATTTTCTAAAATTTACTGAAGTGTTTGGGATTTCATCCAGAGAAGTAGGGGAAGAAAGAAAATACAGAGACTTGAGATTTAAGTAATCCTTTGCTGCTCTTTGAATTTTAAAACTCTTAGGGATAGCAAAAGCAACGGGGATCCTATCCTGCCCCTCATTCCTTACCTGCACAGAGGAGGTGATTCTGAGATGAGCAGAAGGAAATAAGGACTTAAAGAGACTCTACTATGACCTGGGCCTTGGCCTTGACCTGCGGCATCGATGGGCACCTACTGCACTTCATAAAATTATTATACAAGCCTGATGTCATTTGCCTTATGTGGAACTAAACATCAGTTTTATGGGAAAAATAGTTTATTCAATGTTATATAATGAACATAACTATAAGAATGTGTTTCTCACATTTCTAGTCAGTGTTTCAGTTTCCACACAGCCTTTGGTTTATGCCAGTGACAAACATTATTAGAATCGAGTGGAAGATGTTTCTTCAGGCAGGGTTATTACTAATCAAATTGAAAATTTCAATAACCTATACAGGGTAAAAACTAAACTTGGTGATGACTTCACTTTGACTTTTTCCAAAGGTACTTCCCATCCCTCAGTTTTTGCTATCATTGAAATGTATTTCAGAGAGGAAAAAACAGATTTGTCCTATTATGACTAGTGACTAGAGAAATAAATTCAGTCAAATACTATTATGTGTTATCTAGACAACAATAAAGTATCCAGCTTATTAAATAAATTTGGGTTTCTGATTGATGGCTTTAAAAGCTATTATATAACACATAAAATATTATTTCACTTTAACTTCCAACAAATCATAGAAAAAAATGTTATTTTTCTTTTGTTAGTAATGCCAACTAAAACACACTGAAGTCATTTATACCGGATGAGTGAGAAAAGATGTACGAGTAAGCTATGAGGTTGACAAACAAAATTTAGAACATTTTTACATACATCAGTCTCATATCATTTAATATAGTGCAGCTACTGGTTTTAAATATTATATGAGGCTTCTTAATGTTTTAATAGTGCCCAAATAGCTTCACCTTAGATGTGATGCTTATCTGTAATAGCTTTTGTTAATTAACTTTTATTATTCTCCCTGGAGAATCAGCAACAAAAAAACTACTTTAAAAGTTATTTTTAGCCCTGGCTGGTGTAGCTCAGTGGATTGAGCGCGGGCTGGGAACCAAGTGGTCCCGGTTCGATTCCCAGTCAGGGCACATGCCTGGGTTGCGGGCCAGGTCCCTGTGAGGGCCATGTGGGAGGCAACCATACATTGCTGTTTCTCTCCCTCTCTTTCTCCTTCCCTTCCCCTCTCTCTAAAAATAAATAAAAATAAAATCTTTAAAAAAAAAGTTATTTTTAACTGAGCTGAGTATAGAAATAAACTCTTTACTTCTCCTTTTCTGTTTGAAAATAGTATTTTTATTCAAAATGTTTGCAATAGTTATAATAGGATAGAACACAGTGAAGCTTTTTGAAGTTATTTCCCAAATTCAAAAGCACTTGAATATTATATCTGGAAAACAATCAGGTACAGAGTTGATTTGATTATATTTGTTTTGATATGGTTTGACTTGATTTAGAGCATAGTAGTAAAACTTTTAGATTCACCAGAATTACATAAGGGCCAATAAATCCACAGCTACACCTTTCTTTATGAATAAAATGCTTCAAATAATGAGGCTGTGGATCATTTAGTCCTGACCTATTTCAGAACCTTGATATTCTCCTAACTTAATCCAAGAGAGAAAGAACTTGCATAATAATATTCCCTCAGTGCTTTACTATCGTCTAAGTACTGTACTGTGCTTAGCACTTCTCAGTCCGTGTTTCATCACTTCTTACTACCTTAAGAGCTAGGTACCACTGCTCTCACCATTTCAGAGAGGAGAAAACTGAGGCAGTAAGTGGAGGAGCCAGACGGAGACCCAAGCACACTGACTGTATAGTATACGGAATGGTGCCACATGGGTAAACCCACTGGCCCACACATGCCTATTAACCGACTTCAACTATGATATGTCTGGTGGCTCAAAAGGACCTCAGTCAATGCCAGTTTTACATAGTCACAATAATTAGTCGATTCCTTTTTTTTTTTCTGAGATACTGAGAATGTTCTTTATATGAATATCCTTCTGCCCCCTCCAGCACTCTATTTTCAATATTTTAGCTTAAATTAGCATTTCCTAAAGTGTGTTCCATGGAGCCTAAATCTTGGGAAATATTAATAATCATTATAAACAAACAAAAAAAATGTTCTCTGATCTCATAAATTTAGGGAACACTGAGTTAAAAAAAGTTGTTGGATTGTCAGTGTGTTCAACATACAAATGAATAGTATGAATCTTCATAAGGAAGATATGTTAAACCGTCTCATAACCTGTTTGGTACAAGGAGGCAAAAGGCTCAATGAGCAGAATTTAAAGTTCTTGTGGGGAGCTCAAGTTCTTCTGAAGCCCTGCCCCCAATCAGTTTCCTTGTGAGTCTATCCATACAGCAACAGTTTCGATGTTGATTATCTCAGTCGTTCTTAACATTCACCATGTAAAACAATTTAGAACAGAGCAGGACAATTGAGACATGACTCTGAACCATCTCAACATGACACACTTACAGGGAAAATTCAAGCATGGATTGATCAGCCAGCATTTGTTGACCTGCCTCTAGACCTAATCCTAGAGTGAGTGAAGCAGTCTTTGTACACAGCAAGAAGCTATGCGGTCTAGGCAGCGTCCCTCGCAGGCTCCTTTCTTTCTCTTTTTCCCTTTCTTTTATCTACTCTGCCTGCACCCAGAAAACATTAAGTTTATGTCTCCTTTTGTCTGCCCTCATTTTGGATCGCCATCCAGGAAAGGCTTCCCAAAATCCTTAAATTACCTGTTTCTGAAATGCTACAATCAACATGTTCCCAACCCTCATTATTACTCACATGCTACCAAAACAAAAAGCAAACAAACAAACAAAAAAAACATTTCCATTAAAATAATTCATATAGATCAAACAGACTTTTCAGATTTATATGACCTTACTGATATTCCTCTAACTTACTCATCCCCAGCAGACACATTCTGGAAATGGTGACGTAAGCCAAGGAATGAAGCCAGGAAGCCAGGAACCCAGGCAAGGAAGAGAAGAGCTTTCGCAGGAACCAGGGATGACTCATGCCTTATCTTTCCCACGCAGGATACAGAGTTTCATGAAACCCAGCCTGCATCTACACACTGTGGTCAAGGAAAGGAAGATGTTGTGCAGTTTCCCAGCAAAATCCTTCACAGTGTCATCAACTGCCTAACGTAACTGTGTGTACCGATCATCCTATGTTGAAAATGCCATAAAAAATTGGGGACAAATGGTGTGGGAGTTATCCAGAAACATACAAAAAATAATTAATTTTCAATTTACTCAGAGGCAATTGGATGTATTGGGGATATTTTCTATGTAGTCACCAGGCTAAGAATTAACCTATTTTTTAGCTCTTCCTGTAGTTACCACTGTACCTTAGTTTGTATTAACTTCATGGTCTTCCTCAGAAGTACTTGTTATATTTCTGGTTTTCTTATTATCTAACCAGATATTAGAACAATGCAAACACTTAGAAACTTTTGAAAGGCCCTCAGTCCTCAAGTTACTGTGCCCCAGGAATAAGAAGCTAGTTCCTGACTTTACATAGTAAGTGGGAAATGCAACTCTTATAGATCAGCCAAATTTTCCCTATTGCTTCCCTGGAATTACTATGTCACTGTATTACATTAATTCATAGCATTAGGTCATTTAAATTCTCCCAAACTACTAATTATTAGGACTTTTCATTTAAATATCACCCCGGTGACTTTTACACCAACAAATCCCAGCAGCCAATGATGATTTAGAATTAAATTTCTTTTTCTATGCTATGGTGAATACCAACTTGGGGAAAAAATGTATCTCATTTTCTCTAGAATATAAAATATTCCAAGTTGCAAAAATTAAAACTTAAAAAGGAAATGTTAGAAATAATACGGAGAAAGTGTATATAGACACCCAGCATGTGGCTTACTGGGGTTTCAATAAAAGCAAGAGCAGTTTTTATACAGGTATGAATTTTTCTTTCCTTAAAGGATTCTGCCTTTTTTTTTTTTCCCAGATGAGGACAAAAACAAAAAAAGAAAATGTCCAGGAAAAAAAAATAACTCTTAAAATTGATGACAGGTCACTAGAACTCACGAATCTGAGCCACACCTGTGAAAATTTTATATCTTACTGATTAGAGGAAAGATCCAAAAATACATCTAAGCTGATCATTTCATTAAGTTAGCTCTGGGCAAAGATTTAAAAAGGCTTTTTGCTATTTTGCACTTCAACAGGCCGAAGCTAACTGATTCTACTAGACCTCTAGGGACTATATTGGGGGCAGATCTTTTAAGATGTCTCAGCTCTGTAAGTTACTAAGTAATTCTGTGGTGGCTTTTCACTTCTCTCAATCTCAGTGTGACTTAACCACTCTCAATCTCAATTTTCTTTTCTTTAAAGTGTAGATAATTATAGCACCTCTACATCAAGTTGCTGTGGCAATTAGATGAGATGATGTATAAAAGTGCTTATAAGAGTGCTTAACACACACCTACTCAAAAATTGGCAGCTATTACTAGCTTTTCTAATACTAGTTATAATTTAGAAGACCCTACTAGTGGAATCTGAATTGGAATAACAACTCAGGGGATTACATCTCTCAAAAGCAAAGTGCATTAAATGTTTAATGAAAAACCTGTGGATTTACAATTTATCCAACAACAGCCCTGCTCGCTCTGAGATGCTTAGAGCTTCCAGACAGCCAGGACCTGGTGTCTTTACTGCAGAGTCAGGAGGCTGCACCGCAGCATCCTGGGAGCCCAGCTCTACCCTGGGCATTTGTTAAAGGGCCTTAAATACAATCGACATCTCAATTGCAAAATGCATGTGCCTGAGAGATATCACACATCTTGGAGCTGGTAAAACACAGCTTTTTAGGGAGTTAGAAGTCTATGATAATTATACAGGCAGAAGCTTAGTGCAAGATACCTATTATCAGATGATAACACCTCTTAATAATGGAAGGGAAAACCAGTACAATATACAAAGCATGAGAGTGTTAGCAAATGCAGAAATCTCCCAAAAGAGTTTGCCATGCCATCAGGAAATATTTGAAGATGTTCTTTCAATAAAAAATTGAGGATTTTTTAAATTATTTTATCACTCAAGGAGATGTTTATTAATTTTAGAGAGAGGGGAAAGAGGAGAGGAAGAGAGAGTCAAACTTCAATACTAGATAGAAACATTGATCGACTGCCTCCTATAAGCACCCTGACTGAGGATTGAACACGCAGTCTAGGTATGTGTCCTAACCAGAAGCAAACCCTGAACCTTTTGGAGTATGAGACAGCACTCCAACCAAATGAGCCACCTACCCAGGCCAAAATGTTGAGGATTTTTTAGGATAAACCTTTATTAATCGTCATAGCATAGACATCCACAGTTACTGGCATTTATTTTATCCTTATGTGATAATGGATAGTTCAAGAGACTAATTTACAAAAATAACAGTGGTTACTTAAAAAATAAGGATAACTAATGCCTTTCTTAATCACTGGGTCCCTGAACAACCAACAATCAGAAACACAAATTTCTATGAAATCATTAGCAATGTAAATGAATACACAGTTGTTCTTGAAGATAGGAGGGTATATCTTATTGATATTAGCAAACTTTAAACCTCTTAATGAAAGTTTGATGGCTATAACAAACATTTTGTGGAAGGTTTTCTTACTTGTAAGTAAAAATTATAACTCCGAAAGCTTGACACTCACTATTTTTGTTATTTAAAACTGCTTTAAATACATATACAAGCACACTGATACACACAATGTACGTAAGTCAGAGAGAGAAAATGCTTACTGTCATTTCATTCATGCTCAGGAGCGCAGGGCCAGGCGGCAAGGTGCCGAGGCGGTATTTGAAACCTTCTTCTAAAGTCATTCCCCAGAATTGACTGTAGTTCTGGGCTGTCCATCTGCCTTGCAAATGAAAGCGAGAAAGATGTACAGACTATGTAATAACACTTTTATAAATACATGTTTGTTTATATTTTTGAAATTATACAGAAGCAAATCTCACAAAATTGGGACTATTACTACAAGCCAGATATTTTTATATTAGCGATGCATTACTGATTACTATAGCAGTGAAGTACATGAGACATTCTTCCCTGATGAGGTCTATTTCAATTACTTTCATGACTCACATGAAGAAACTAAGACTATACCAATATACACTAAATTTAAGAATATAAAATCTTTACAAACTATAAAGTGATTAAGTATGCAGTTTCCTTTAAGTGTCTTTAATGCATTTTAGATAGAAGCTTGAATGTATAGAAACATACATATAGATTAAATAAGATAATCTGTTTCATTTATAATTTAGATTTGAAAAGAACTTGACCACATAAAAAGAAGTATCCATAAAAAAATTGAAAATAAAATAGGCATTATTTTAAAGATTATATTATTTAATTTTATTGAAATTTTTTTGAAATATTTTACTTAACTATTGAAATAGTCTATCATGTTGAGTCAATTTGTGTTAAGTGCTCAATAACATTAGTTATTAGTAATTAATATTTACAACATAAATTTAATTGGTGTGAAAATAGATTAAAAAATGTGTGTATTTTTCTAGAGACATATTATGTTCCCTTACATAGAAAAAGGAGGTTTGTTTTCACATTCTAATATTGAAATTTGAAGGCAACAAGAATTCCTTAATGTTAAGAGGTGAAAAATGAGAGCCCTGGCTGGTATAGCTCAGAGGATTGAGCGTGGGCTGTGAACCAAAGGGTCACTAGTTCGATTCCCAGTCAGAGCACATGCCTGGTTTGCAGGCCAGGTCCCCATATGAGTGAGGACCACATGAGAGGCAACCACACATTGATGTTTCTGTCTTTCTCCCTCCCTTCCCCTCTCTCTAAAAAATAAATAAATAAAATCTTTAAAATAAAAGAGGTAAAAAATGAGAAAGATGAAAGTAATTTAACCATTGTTTGTTTGAATTAGCTACAGATAGAGGGCAATATATTTTCAGAATCTAAATCTAAACTTTATTTTGTTGTATTTGTTACCAAATTGTTTATAATGTGATAGGTTAGTATGACTGATTGAAGATGAAACTCAATTTTCAATCATATGTTTAGCAAGTTAATGCCTTTTTTAAAGATATGTTAGTTCATAAAATCTTAAGCAACTTCAAGCCACAATTTTAAAGTGCAATCTGTATCACCAAGCAATTTCTATAAGAAACCCTCTGACTATGTTGGGTATCACAGCACCATTTAAAAGGCTAATAGGACCAGCATTAGGCAAAAATCATAATATCAGTAAAGTATGTTTTTGTTGCCCTACACTAGTAGTTTCTAAACATTCAGGTTTGTTGACCATTTATTTACACATTAATTTTAGTGAGCAGTGGTCAGTATTTTAAAAAATAATATAGAATATAAAAAAAATAATAGGAAATAGAGTTTACTGCACACAGTGAAGGTAGGCATTATTTATAAATAACCTGAAAAGGTTGTGTGTGTGTCGAGGTGTGTTCACACGTGCATATGTGTATATGCACAAGGTCACAAAGTTACATGTATGTTTTAATGTGACTTATGCTCAGAAAAAGTGTGGAGGACACTATTACCCTACACCATCCTCTTTTGACCTAGACTTAACCACTCCTTCTAATCCAACTTAGCATTTATTGAGCATTCTTAATTTATCAGATTCTCTTGTAAACATTGGGAACATTGAGGTAAATAAATTTATTTACCCTTAACGATCTCGTACCTAAAAAGACAGCAAAGATAGAAATGACTTCAGTATGTGTCATTTCCTAGCAGGAGGTGAAAGTCAGATCAGAGTGGCGGAGTTATAACGTAACTCTGCTGGAGGGAGTCGGGACAGTCTTTCACAGAAAGTGACTTTAGTGCTCAGTCTGGAAGGATGAAAATGAGTTTGGTGGCCAGATGTGAAAGAAGAGAGCATTTATTCTCAATAAAGGCAACTCTGGAGCAAAGTATGCAGGTTTGAAATTGGTAGAACATTTAGGGAACAGCAGATAAATTAAATGCTTAACTATGAGAGGGACTAGGGAGACAGAGGTTGGAAAAAGCATAAAAGATGAGTCAGCAAAGATGCATGTGAGCCAGATGACTATTTGCACTAAGGAGCATCATTCTATTTTATAAGCAATGGAGTTCCACTGAGGATTTTTAAGACCATGAGTGACAAACATTTGTTTAAGAAGGATAACCATGAAAGTATAAAGGATTAGTTGGGCTTTGGTCAGTCTAGAAACAGAGATATGTCAGTTATTTCAAACTGAGTTTCATAAAGAAATGCACTAGAATATAGCAAAGGAACAGAGAAAATATTTAAAAGAAATGTGAGAATTATAAGAACTTAGTGACTGAGAGTGAGGACAAAAGAAGAATCAAACTAACTTCCAGTTTGCTGGGCTGGTTGACAAGGTGGAGAGGAATACATTAACCAAAGAGAGATCAAAGGTCAATCCTTTCTGTTTGGGGTATGCTGATTTTGAAAAACCAGTGAAAAAATCCAGGCCAGTTTATCCAACAGACTAGATTTTGAGTTCATGAGAAAAACCAAGTTCAGATATGTAATATATTTAACATGGCCACAGAATTTCTGCAGCTCTTTGCATGGAGAGGTGGAGCCTATTTCCCTAACCTTTAACTGTGGGCTGGTCTAGTAGCTTTTTTTGTCCAGTAAAAGCAGAATAGATTCTTGGCAAATTTCAAGCTCAGGCCTCAAGAGAGGCCCTTTGCAGCCTCCACGCATATCATATTAGAAGACTGCCCTGTGAAGAAGTTAAGGCCAGCCTGCTGCATCACCGACAGTCAGCACCAACCACCAGACACAGGGGTGAGACCGTCTTAGACAAAGCAACCCCAGTCGAAGTTCCAAATGTCTGGACATACACGAGTGACCCCAGGAGGGATCAGCAAAGAGCCTCAGCTCAGTGCCCCCAGATTGCTGATATGAACAAATGAAAAGTTTATGGTTATAAGCTGCTAAATTCTGGAGTATTTTTTATTTGTTTGTTTGTTTGGTTGGTTGGTTGTTGCAGCATCAGACAACTGGAACAGTTATCTATATCATTTTGTTCCACTAACATGCTGATCATTACTTGCACCACTAATTTGACATTTATTCAGTATATGCTGCTTTATCCTTAGAAATCCTTCTACAAAGTATGACATGTTGTTAATTCCTTTAAGATAAAAATTACTTATTTGTATCCTTAGCAGTGCCACAAAAGAAAGACATTTTGTTATTATTAATTGCTTGCATTAAAAATAATGTAGGGAATAAATAAGCACTGAAGTAGGTTATGGAGAATGAATGATGACTGGGATCTAATACACTACCGAGAAATAAATAAATTTTTTTAGATCAAAGGTTGTATATATGTGTATGTAGGCTGCTTTTTAAAGAACTTAATCAATAATGAATGATATATAATTCTTTTTTATACATGAAAACAATATGAACATAAGGAACAGAAAATATCTGAGAATTAGAACTTTCTTTTAAATTCAAGCACTTCCTCCTCCTTTTCCCCTCAATAATTAATTTGAATTTCACTCCTTTTCTTCATTGCTTGTGTCTTTTGCTTAATTTTTTCCCCTTTGGTCCATGTATATTTCCTTTTGCTCCAATTACACTTCACTTTTTATTCTTTTAAAGTCACCTAAGTTTGCTACTAAAAGGCGAAGTCCAGGCCACTTAAATAGTCCTACAGTACTCTCTGTCGATAAACAAATGATGAAAAGAAAATTCTTCCTTCCAAAGAAGGCAGTGTTCCCAACAGCTTTTGTACTGTTAAATGTACTTTCTTTCCACATTGCTTTAGACTGTGGTTCTTCATGAGTCTGTCGAAAGGTGGGATACTTATTACGGCTTCTTGGAAGTATGTGCTTATAGGAACCTGATTCAGATCGTGTCTCAGGACAACACATACTCCTATGTTCTTTTAATGATCTGAGTATCACTTAGCCACAGAAAACTATAATGAGCCTTCCCTAGAAATACTTAAAATATATTATCAACTAATGTATTGATTAAACATGTGTATCACACACATACACAGAGGAATTAGGAATGGTTTAAGATTATTAATGTCAACAAATGTGACTTTTCATATTTTGTGTCTCCCAAGAAAGTATTTTGGGTACATTGAAATAATGCCTCTGTTGTGTTGGGAAACATATATCTTTTTTTTTTTTTTTACTTCTCTCTTTGTTTTGCTTTTTTAAAAGATTTTATTTATTTTTAGAGAAGGAGAGAAACATCAGTGTGTGGTTGCCTCTTATGTGCCCCCTACTGGGGACCTGGTCCACAATGGGAGGCATGTGCCCTGACTGGGAATCTAACCAGCAACCCTTTGCTTTGCAGGCCTGCATTCGATCCACTGAGTCACACCACCCAGGCCTAGGAAACACATATCTTATGTGTGGAAGGGAATGATGTTTTTAATTTTTTAAAACACATTTCGATCCTAGCTGAGTAGCTCAG
Source organism: Micronycteris hirsuta (assembly GCA_004026765.1). Taxonomy (NCBI): domain Eukaryota; kingdom Metazoa; phylum Chordata; class Mammalia; order Chiroptera; family Phyllostomidae; genus Micronycteris; species Micronycteris hirsuta. The sequence goes on from PVJI01013668.1 coordinate 12,651, forward strand.
TTAGAGCATTGTCCTGGTCAGGGCACATACAAGAAGCAACTAATGAATGCATAAATAAGTAGAACAACAAATTGATATTTCTCTCTCTCTCTAAAAATCAATGAATAAAAAATTGGGAAAAAAAGCATATTTCAGGGTCACTTCACTTTTAGGGTTGCTTGACAATAAATTGTCTTATATGAAATCATGTCCCGAAATGTATAAAATGTTATCAGTAGTATATAAAGTTTTGATCAATGGCAGTGGAGAAATTCTGAGACAGACACCAACCAGCATATCCCCCTTTCTTTCAATGCTATAAAAAAACACCAGTGTTAGCACCTACATCTTAATTTCCTCTTTGTAAGTGGAGAAGCTACCTAATTTCTTAATCTTGCAAACAGCATCAAGCAGTTTTTTCCTATGTTTAAGTGTCAATCAGCCCTATCTTTAGTTTATTAGCAAAGGAAAATTGTTCAAGCAATCTTTTGATTCAACTGTAAGTGAAATTGACTAGAAGCAACTTGTCAGTGAAGTTGTCTAGATGGGTCGGTTCTTTGGGGCATCATCAAGATATAATACTGCTCTCATAAGGCTAGACTGTACCCAGGAGAGCTGAACATGTGATTGGCAGGAATAAATCAATTATACCTATCTTCTGATTTTGCCTGAATACCTACCCAAACTAAAGCTCCCCGTACACTCCTTGCTCACACCACGACACGTTCTCCTTTCTAGACAATTGAAGACCATGCTCTGTGCTTCTTCTTTGTGCATTTTAATTACTTAATGTTCACCTCTGTGCATCCCAATTTTACATGCCTTTCTACCTACCTTCCTATTTCTTTCTCACTCTTCCTTTTCAAATAATGACTATTTTTAGAAATAAATGGTAGGAAATACATTGTTTGAACCCTGAGGAGTAGTAACTGGGAGTGCCAAAAAGCTTGTAAAGCGAGATTTCACTCACCCATAATCTCCTTTATTGACATGTTCAATTAATTCTGGTTCAATAAGACATACATGCTGAGAACATTTCCATTGCTGTCCTGAACATGTGCTGGAAAAAATATAAAAAATTACAAAAGTGGCCTGGCCTTAATGGAGTACATTTACAAAATTAGTAACCAGAGTACCTTGCTAAGGCATAAAGTGGACTTTGATTCATGTTAGCCATATGCCTATTTGATTTTTGGCAAAACAAAATTATAGCACATGCATTAGCTACCATTCAATAGGCTCTTACCTTGCACTCCAGGAAATTAATATATAAAGTGACCACACATTCACTGAAGTTTAAAAACACATATCAATTTAAACAGTGATTCAATGTATTTATAATTGGAAACTTTCTACAGGATAATTCTGTTAAGGCAAACTGTTTTTATATATAGTTACTGTGTTCATAGTATATCAGAATGTTTATAATTAAGAGGTATATTTAATGCATGCCTGCTGTATGATGAACATCAAATTCAAGCAATAAAAATATATTCATGAGCCCTGGCTGGGTGGCTCAGTGAGTTGGAGCATCATCCTGTAAACCAAAATGTTGCAGGTTTGGGTCAGAGTGTGTATAGGAAACAATGTTTCTCTCTCATCTCTTCTTTCTCTCCCTTTCTCTCTTTTATATATATATATATTTTAATTATATATATATTTCAATTATATATATATATAATTTGATATACATATGGCTTTTTAATAGTCATTGAAATTAAATATGCTTATATAAACTGTAGGTATATGATATATTATGACTTATGATTCTGTCTGTATTTAAATATATGCTTTGTTGCACAGATGTTTCTTTTATTTGAAGAAAACACATAAGAACAGTAGGATTCAGTTCAGTACCACTTAAATTTACTACCATCAAGATGGCGGTATAAGCAGACATGGCTCACCTCTTCGCACAACCAAAACCAAATTATGACTAAGATATAGAACAACCATTGCTCAGAACTGACAGAAGTAGAGTTGAATGGAAGTCTGACAACTATGGAATTAGAGAAACTATGTCCATCCAGACTGGTAGGAGGGATGAAGACACAGAATGGGCTGCTCCCACATTCACATGTGGTGGATAAAAATTCAGGAGGTATTCTCAGGACCCAGGAGTCCCAGCCCCACACGAAGCCCCCAGCCCAGGAAGTGCCAGGGAGATAAGTCCCCACAACTTCTGGCTGCAAAAACCTGTTGGAATTGAGTCAGTGGAAGAAACTTCTGGAGCTCCAAGCAGTTCCTCTTAAAGAACACACAGTCAGACTCACCTACTCAGACTCATTCTCTCCTCACTCCGGCACAGGGGTGGCAGCTTGAGGAGTACCAGTGGCATACTGGGAGAGGCTAAAGTGTCTGGCATCTGGGTGAGCAGAAGCCATTGTCCCTTTTCTGGGCCCTCCCTTACAGAGCTGGAAGACTGGTGCTGTATCTAAGATTCCATCAACCTTGCTAACACTGTTTGACCTGCCTTAGAGATCCCCAGAGACTCTGCCCCTTCCAATTTATGGGCCCACTCAAGCTGCTTGTCCACACGAATGGTTTTGGCTGGTGCTTCAAAACTTCCTAAATCCTCTATAGCAAACAGCAGCTGGGCCAGGAACTAGCAGCCTAGTTTCACAGTTTGGCTTCGCCTGGAAATCCCCAAACGCAGCCCAAGTAGCAACCATCTCAGATTGCTTTATAACTCAGGCAGTGTGGCCCGCAGGCAAAACACTTGTGGGGATTGACCTTGTCCTGCACCACCAGGGAAGTCCCAGAGCCATTGTACAAAGTGGACAGCTACAGACCATGTTGGAGCACCACCACCCTGCCCCTGCACAGCTGATCCTTCATGGAAGGTGGAGGTTGGTTGTAAGAGGTCACAGCTAATCCTTGTAGCTAACTCACCTGGGTAAATCCCTCTCATTTATCTACAAACAACAATCAAGTCTCAACTATAAGAGGGGGGTGTACTCAGCCCACACAAAGGGCACACCCAGCTTGGAAGTACCCAGCTTGGGTGATAGGGGAGGCTGTGCCACTGGACCCTACAGGACACCTACTACATTAGGCAACACTACCAAGGCACAGAGTCAAATCAGCTCTACCTAAGACATAGAAACAAACACAGGAGGCTGCTGAAGAAACATGGCCCAAATGAAAGAAAAGATCAAAACTCCAAAAAAAAAAAAAGAGCTAAACAAAATGGAGATAAGCAATCTATCAGACGCAGAGCTCGAAACACTGGTTATAAGGATGCTCAAGAAATGCAGTGAGGATTTTAACAGCATAAATAGATCTAGTCAGAAATAAAGGATACACTAATTGAAATAAAGAACAATCCACAGGGAAACAACAGTAAAGAAGATGAAGTTGAGAATCAAATTAATGATTTGGAAGATAAGGAAGCAAAAAACAACCAATCAGAACAAGAAGAAGAAAAGAGAATCCAAAATAATGAGGATAGTATAAGCAGCCTGTGAGACAACCTTAAGCAATCCAACATTTGCTTCATAGGGGTGCCAGGAGAAGAGAATGAACAAAACATTGAAAATCTATTTGAAAAAATAATGAGAGGAAATTTCCGTAATTTGGTGAAGGAAATAGACATGCAACTCCAGGAAGCACAGAGAGGACCAAATAAGATGGACACAAAGAGGCCCGCCCCAAGACACATCATAATTAAAATGCCAAAATTTAAAAATAAAGAGATAGGAGGGTGGGTGTGGGAGAGCGGGTGAGAAGTGAGGGGATTAAGAAGTACAAATCAGTAGTTACAGAATAGCCATGGGGATGTGAAGTACAGTATAGGACAGGGAGTAGCCAAAGCACTTATATGCATGACCCAAGAACATGAACAAGGGTGGGGAATTGCCTGAGGGAGTGGGGGTGCTGGGTGGAGGGGGATAAAAGGGAAAAAGTCAGGACAACTGTAATAGCATAATCAATAAAATATAATTAAAAATAAATGAATAAAAAATTAAAAAATGTATTACCAGGAGTTACAGTTTTCTTTAATTGCTGATCCTTCTTCATAATGTTGACCCTCTCTGAGGCAACCTGCCAATACAACAGGTGAACAAATGAAAACTCTAAATTGAGCAATAAAGTTCATTAACACAGCAAGTAATCGAAAATTGTGTTTAGTGTTTCAATTATGCAAAAATATGTGGTGCCAATCTGATGGAAGTTCACATCTGGTTTATGTCAAAGTTTATATATCAAATTCTTCTGGGCTTATTTCATGAGCTTTTATCTAAAAAAATCCGTATTAGATTCCAACATAGAGGATTTGTGAAGCATGAAAACTAGATTACTAAGGAATTACTACTAACCATGCTCAAAAAAATAGCTGTGTATTAATAGTTAAGCAATCAAGGTTTAAATAAACTTATGTCATTTCTCATTTTTAAAAATTAATCAAGTGTCGTAACTGAATGCGATTAATTGCATATGACTACACAAAATATGAAACCGTTTCATTGAATTCTATTTTTCTTCAGGATTTGGATCAGGAGAAAATTCATGTGATCAATAATATTGCTTCTATTTGCATTCCATATCCAATTTTTTCAACTATTAACCCTTACCCTAACCCTAACCCCAACCCTAGCCCTAGCCCTGGCCCTAACCCTAACTCTAACCCTAACCCTAAGCATGGTGAATTATCACCATATAAAAACCATCAGTAAGATACTGTGAAAATAGTACCCTGGTTATATATTAAATCCTTTTTGAGAAAATAATTTATACAAATTTAAAAATCATGCTCAATTAGCAAAGTAGCAAAACCTACCACTTTGTCATGTAAAAACTTTTTTGACAGAAAAGATGTTTTTAATGAACACTAATTAAACAAAATGAATTCTAACTTTTTAGTCATTCAATCTTAGGGGGAAATCTAGATGTTTAGAAAATGTTCTAAGGGATGTGGTGTAACTACCAGCCACAATATCACAAAAGCCACTTATACAATTATCTATCCTTTGATTTTTCAAAAAATTGTTTTGTAGGAAACTTTTTACAACTAGCCCTCTTCAGCATGTATTCTGTGTTCACAGCTCAATATTTTTCTTAATGAATGAATCTAAAATCTCTATGTAGTTGCATCTATTCACCTCTTTCCTATACATTTTTGACATTTCATAATCATGAAAAAAGGGAGGGAAACCACTTCTTTCTTGGACCACCAGTTTCTTGACAGGGCAAAGAGGAGAGGAAAGATTCAACTTCCAATCAAGTTCAAAGTTATAATTACTACCCAGGATTACACACTTTTAATTAATGAATGTACACTATGTTTGTACCTTAAGGAGACCTTAAAACTTTTTATTATCTAGGGGCAACAGAAAATTCATGTCAGGATTCATGTTAATTCAAAGTCAAGGGAAGTACTTTTCTGATTAGCTTAAGGGGAGGGCGAGTGGTAAAATCAAAGCTGATTTTTAATTATCCCCCAGGTACCTTGCTTGTACATCACATCAGTTATGTAGATAAAGGGAACGGAAATCATAAAGTCCTAAGGGAAAAAGACTGTCCCTTCCCTGACCTGGACTCCACCAAATCTGGAATAAAACCAAATGTTTTACAGTGACTTCTAAGGCCTTACCCAAAATGCCTCTGTTCACATTGCCCCTGTTGTGCTGGCTGGGGGGCGGGGTCCCCAGGACCTGAAGAATTTGCACAATAGGAGGATGGAGAGAAGTAAATGGGCATAATTAGGACCTAAAGCAATGGGACATGATTGAGTTTGGGAAATGAGGAAATAGAGGAATCAAGGATGTCTCACTAGGAGTTTTTACTTTAGCAATACAAAGATGGTAAATCTGTTACTGAAATGAGGAACAGGCTTGTAACAAGAAATCAGGAGTTCTGCTTTGCCTATTTTAGGTTAGAAATGCTACTGGAGAATAAAAATCCAGTGTTAAGTCGAGACTGAAGCATGAGTTTGAGAGACAGCAACACACATATTTTTAAAACCTTAAGATGAAATAAGAGTTCATTTGAAAGGTTGTATATAGGTAAGAGAAAGAGGTCCAGAACCAAGTTTAAAACACTCCAGCCAACAGACATTCAGAAGAGGAAACTGGGAAGGAATGGCCTGAGAGGAAGTAGCAAATTCAGGAGAGGACAGAATCTTGGAAAGCAAGAGAACAAAGGATTTCATACAAGCATAAGTCATCAACCACGGAGAGTAGTGCAGGGAGGCAAAAAAAAAAAAAAAAAAAAAGACAAAAAGAGATTGGGCATCTGAATATTGCATTTAGTAATGTGAAAGTGGTTAATAACCCAGTCAAGAGAGATTCAGTGAGTAGCAGGAAATGACATCTCGTAGGAATACATTGATAAGAGACTTAGTAATCAGGAAGCGAAATGTTTCTTTCAGCTATTTTGCCATTAAAGGAAAGAAGGAAATGGGATAGTAGCTGGTTCAGGATATGGAATCAAAGGAGCTTTTTCAAAGTTGGGAACTACAGAAACATATTTTGTAAATTAAGAGTTGATCAGGAAGGAAGGGAGAAAATGACACTTTAGGAGAACGAGGAGGACAGGAAGGAGAGATACAGAGGAGTGGAAGGGAGGGGGAAGAAGGGAAGAGATCATCGTAAGGGTGAAGATCTTGAAAACACTGGAGTATGGGATTCAAAGGTCAAGAGGAGGAATTGACTCAAGGTAAGCAGTGACCCAGATGGAAGTAGGCTAAAAATTATGATGACAGAGAGATAAGACAATTCTTGGTGGCTTTATATTCGCAGTGAAATATGTATGGAGCACCTCAGAGTGAATTAATTGATGGTTACACATATAGCATCTCAACAACAGCAACGAAAAAGGTAACGTCTATTGAAATTAATGGAGTTTTGCAACTTTAACAGCCACAAATACAAAATATTTGGAGAGTGAAACAATTGGTCTACTGATGTGAGAAAAGATACGATGCTTGTAATTTATTTTAAAATACTTTAGCATAATGTGTTATGTCTGTGCTGGTCTAAACTTCATTTTAGGGAAGGCAGTTACTTGCTCTAATGAGGATCTTTACAACTCAGCAGTGATCACTCAGAAAGGCCAGATTCCAGGGCAGCTGCTGCAGTGGCTCTATTATCCACCTTTTGGTGAATACTAGAGTGTCGGTATATGAAAGTCAGAAATGAGCCTCCATTGCTAAAACTAGTGGCTTGTTAATCAGCATAATGGATGTAAATAATCAGCTCTTATTGGTTAAATTAATAGTTTTCAATTAATATAGAGTAGATAAAATTGTTTAAGTTACATTCTACTCTTACACCTCACAGTTTATATGTATCTCAAAGGTCCAAAGCTGTTACTCTTATACCTGGTGCCCTAGAATTGATCTTGGAAAGGTCCTGTGCCCAGCTACTGGTAGGAAGACTTCTCATTCCGACATCCACTGGAACAATAAAAAGTCCTACTCTGTGATATTATCACATGTCCCTCCAATAAATTTTTCATGCAAAGTAGATGTATGAAGCTTACAGACGTTGTATGAATTGGTTAATGTCTCTTTACCAATACATGTTTTTGTAACTACCAGTATTTTGGCAGAGTTTGAGTGTGACTTTTCTTCATTATAATGTGGTTAAAAAGGTTGTGAAAGAGTAAATAACCCTCATCCAATTCAAATGTTCCAGTGGCTTACATACGTTTTTTACCAACGTGAACGTGAGTTGTGCGTAATCAAATTCGCTTCAGTCTAACCACAGCAGATGGGGTACTAGACTTACGATCTGCTGCGCCAAGGGTTCTGCCTGGAAAATCCACTCTGGTTCTACTTCGAACTCTATCACTTGTTTCCTGTATTTGACATTTGAAATCCTCCAATTATTAGAAGTTACCGTCAGAGATGAAGAAAAAAACATAGAAGGAAGATAATGGGCTCTACTTCCAGTTTATACAAAAGGGATGTGATGTTTTTAATTCTCAAAACAATGTACATTCACTGGTTTAAATGAGCTCCTAAGACAGTTGCAGTACGAAGAACTAGACAATGTCATGTACGAGATAACTGAAAATATTATTTAATAGATCAGCGAATTAACAACACATCTCAGAGGAAATTGTATATGTGCAAAAAAAGTGTAAGTAATATACCATTGTTTTTTATGTTAGCTAATTTTGCAAAACTTTTCAATATTGTGTAGGAGTATTTTCTTTCAATCAGCTATTCTGTAAGCAAGATAAAACAAAAGAAAAAATTACCTTCATGAGAGCAATTATAGTCTAATGTGAACTTTCTGCTACTAAATAAAAAATGATTAATTGCTTCCCTCCATAATGAATTGAATAAAAACTACAACATAAATTCTGCCTAAAACATGATCTGAAATTAAAGGCTTAGCAAAATTCTAGCCCTCAGGCAAAAATGAACATTGAAGAAATAGTAATTACTTTTCTAAAGAGTCTATGTGCCTCAAAAAAGAAAAGCTCAAATACATTTTAGCACATGCAAAGCACTGCAGCTGATACATAACATTTAGACTCAACACCCATGAAACCAAACCTATTCCTACTTAACATCGTTCCATGGGTCCTCAACAGCATTCTTAAATCCTTAATATGGCCTATAAATCCTGTCATAATCCGACCTCTATTCACCTCTCAAACCTCATCTTGTGGTACCCCCAACCCTCCAATAACCATACTCTCCGGAAAGAGTGGTCTCCTTTCAGTTCCTGGACCAAGCTCCTCAGTCTCAGATCCGAAACAGCCCTCAGCTCTTCAGGTCAGATCCCTTCCCCTCACTCTTTGAGTCTCAGTTTAAATGTCTTCGTTTGCTGCCCTCTCCCAAAGCTAAATGTATATTTTATTTTATTTTATTTTATTTTATCTTATACTTTATTTTATATTTGAAGTTACTCAAATATAAAATAAAAATCTTTTTATTCAAGATTGAAAAAAGCACTAGATGTAATATTTATTAACAAAGGAAGAATATTAGCAAATATGCTCAAAACGGGTCTGTTTGCATTAATGTATATATTATTTTATACACTAATGGAATATTCTGATATACTTTCTCACAGCATCTTAAGTGCTTCCTTCAAAAAACTTACCCCTGTTTGAAGTTGTACAGTGAATTTGTTAAATATCTGACACACACATCGCCCAACTTGACTATCACTTCAATGAGAATAAGATCTTGCCTTGTTTCTTACTGTTGCCTCAGAACTAAGCATTATACCTGGCACAGTGGATACACTCAATGAATAATTTTTTTAAAGATTTTATTTATTTTTTTTAGAGAGAGGGGAAGGGAAGGAGAAAGAGAGAGAGAGAGAAACATCAATGTGTGGTTGTCTCTCACGCGCTCCCTACTGGGGACCTGGTTTGCAACCCAGGTATGTGCCTTGACTGGGAATCTAACTGGTGACCCTTTGGTTCTCAGGTCAGCACTCAATCCACTGAGCCACACCAGCCAGGGCTCAATGAATAATTTTTGATGTACATCTAAATTTCTCATTTCTAGTAAAGTATCTGCCACTTTTTAGGGTTAAATAAATCTTTGCTGAGCTATTTATTGATAAAGGCAAAGGCTTGAGATAAATGATAATTCTGTGGAAATTTTAACATTATATGTGTTTTAAGAAGCATTCCCTCAAGTTTAAAAAATTAGATGACATTGAGAATGAAGGCAACAGCATCTGGATTTTGAAACAAGATCTTGATTTGCAAGGATACCAAATTCTAGTTTATATTAAATATTCTCACTGTAATTTCTGATCATTATACCCATTTACAAATGGGTATGCCAAAGCTCTGATTAAACCCACATTCCTGCTGAGGAGATTTGATCTGATGGGTGACAGAGCAATAAGGCCTCATGTAACTGTAACAGTGGAGTTTTGTGTTTGTTGCAAACCTTGAATATGTTGATAATTCAAAATCTAGTTATTCTCTTATAATTAGACCAACATAGTAAATACCATCATTCTCTTTATGACTTATTTGTAGTTACCCACTCAATCGTAGACTTTTACAATTACTTTATATGAAGCCCTCCTTTGTTTTTAATAGTTTAAAAATCCCAGATTGGCAAAACAAAACAAAAATACAAATGAAGAATCTATTTGGTATTAGGCAAGTTGGGCGGCTGACCCTATTTGACATTTGTACTGGTTTTAATGGCATTGCAAAACCATAGACTCTCACGCTAGGAGGTCCATTAATCCCATGAGACAGGAAGTAAAATAGTGCATGAATCTGCAGATGATCATGTGACTTTCATGAGATTCTCTAAGAGGTTACACTCAAGAAAGCTTGGGAGTCCTGTCGTCAATACAAAATACGTTTACAAAAAGAGAAAAAAAGTTTCCAGCAACTTTTATATAAGTTGACTGTGTTTCAAAAGAGGATTCAGAGCAGCATTCATGACCATCATGCTGGAACTTTCCTGATGGTGCTAGTATGATTCACATACCCTGCATCCAAGCCAAAACACTCTAATAACCCAAAGAATTTACTCTGGTGATCCCAGTAGTCATTCTTTCTTAAAGAATGATGGAAGGGAGGGAAGAAGGGAGGAGGAAAAGAGAAAGTTTGTCAGATCTTGTTACGAACTAGTACAACACAATGCTGAAACACATTCCCGAAGCCTACCTTCTGGATACCAAGGCTTCGTGTAAGGAGGCCACTCTTTCTCTTCACGGCAAAATGACTGGTAATCAGGACAGCAATCAGAATTTTCCCTTTCACAGAATTTATCACAGTAACACAGGGCATTCATCTCATAGAAATGAGTGACACAGCCATCATCTCTGTCTTCACAGCACCCAAAACGTCTACAGTATTGCCCTTTGAAAATGGCTCTTTTGAATCGAGTACCTTCCAAAATGGTGTGATTGCTAGTGAAATCAGCTCCGGGCTCCACTTCTCTTTGATATGCATACTGTTTCTCCATCCAAATTTCTGTAATAAGATAAGAGAAGATGAAAATCTTATATCCAGTCCACATTCTCTACAGGTCACATACAGCTCCTACTTTCTGTTATATCCAATATATAACTCCTTGGGGTTTCTCTTTGGAGCCTGAATTCTAATCACCAAGTCAACTCTGCTGGAATCCTGATACTAATCCTTTACTTGAACTGAGTATACTTCATGTAGTTAAACATTAATCAAGAATTTAAATGTTTGCCCAAGATAATGTAAGTGCTAGAAGCAGACTGTTGTAATTCCTCTGAAGTTAAAAATTTATAATATTTCATATTATGTAAAAAATGCTCATCACCATAAAATAAATACATAGGTGATATACTGAATATTGCTTGTCTCCCCCAAAACCTAGATTTTTAATCAAAAACCTCTCTAGAATATACATGGCCAAAATTAGGGCTGCAATAACCACTGTCAAGGCACAGGAAATTCATAAGTCAAAAACACAATTATTCATTTCACCTACTTGCATTGCAACTGAAATCCAGGCTCTCATGAGGCCGCCTGCTAGGACCTGTCATATCAATAATAGTTGCTGTAAATCATGCCCAGTCACACACTGGTTTGATTTCCCATCTGTACTCCGTTTACCTACCAGGAAGCATTTTGATTTCAAGGCTTAGTGGAGCCTAATTCAGCCAGAAATTCCCCGAGGATGACAGTTCTCTCCACCTGAGTCCCTGCTTGGCATCAACATAGGAACCTGCAGTAACTGGAAGGCAGCGTATAGTCAAGGAAAGGGCATACTCTGTACTGAAGAACTTCAGGGGGATGGAATTGTGAAGGAAACTCAAAGGTCAAGATATCCGTAGTGCTTCTGTAGAGCTGTGCATTTACACTGTTTTGCTACACGGTATTTATTCATTAACTACAATAGCTCCCTTTGGATTGGGGATTAGTAACCAACAGATGATGATTCAGCAGGAGTGGTTGGATGGCCTAATGGAAAGAGGTTGTCTTGACAATCAGAAAACTTGGACTCTGGTCCCCAAGCTACTATTTAATTGGCTTTAAAACCTGGGGTTGACAACTTGCTTCTCCAGTCCTCACTTATTTTTCTATAAAACCAGGGTATTCCCCTTCAAGGCTAATTCATAATTCCAACCCTTCAAGATTATCCTTGACTTTGCTCCATAAATTATTGGATTCACAATTTTATCTTCATGTTGCACTTTCTTCTGGCATCTTTCTTTTTATCTTTTTTTTGTTTAATTTTACATCATCTTGGTATCACTTTCCATAATCCCCCTGTCTATCCAATCCAAAAACTGCTGCCTCCACTTCCTTGTCAGGCACTGAGTCACTCAGCTACTGTAAAGTGCAGTCCACATTCTCACCTGCATTCCCCAGTGACCCCTAACATCCAATTCCCATAGACCTGTGTCCATCTTTATCACACAGGATGGATCTCATGAGGCACTCACCTGTATAACAACTGGTTAAGAACAGGAGCCTAAGTTAGACTAATGGAGTTCAATTTCTAGTTTTACTACTGACCAGTAGTAGCATGTCTTTGGGACAGTAGCTCAGCTATTCCAGACCTCAGTTTCCTCATCTACAAAATTTGGATAATAATATTTATTACCACGTCAAGTGAATGGAAAATTTAAATGAAATAATACAAATAGAAATTACAGCATATCCCACATGCTAAATTAGTTATTTAGTAAGTATACTATTTAGTAAGTATACTCTCCATGTAGAAACTCCTTCCTCCTTTTCCTGCTATGTTTTCATTCATTCTTGATTTTTCCCCTTCTTGATAAGGCTCTTAATTTGCTTATTTTTGGACTCATTTCCTTTTCTTCTCATCGGTCATTTATAATATTTTTTCACAAACATTCTCATTTTGTTTCCTCCCTACTTCTCACACCTTATCTTTCATCAAAACTCCTAGCACTGAATCATCCTAGAAGCCATGAGTCTCAACACCTTATACCAGGTGGGCCTCCAACATTGTTATCTCCCTGACCTCAATTTAAACCACTTTACGCCTTGCTCATGTTGCCACTAGCTTCCTTGCCATTCCTCAACATGCCAGGCTCCCGCCTGTCCTAGCACCTTTACACTTGCTGTGCCCTCTGCCTGGAACACACATCCCAGATATTTCCATGACTCAATATCCACTCTTTCAAGCATTCTTTTAAATCAGGGGTCCCCAACCCCCAGGCCACCGACTGACAGAAGTCCCACAGCCTATACGGATCCGGGCCTCAAGAAAATCTCGCCTGAACTCCGCCTCCTGTATCCCCTCACATCTTCCATGAAACCGATCTGTGGTGCCAAAAAGGTTGGGAGCCACTGTTTTAATCTACACCTTTTCAGAGAGGCCACGCCTACGTTCCCTGTCTAAATGACACCCTCTCCAGCTCTAACACTCCCTGTCCCCATTCTCTGTGCTTATGACTAACACATTACAATTTTATTCATTGATTTTATTTTCTTATTTTTTCCCCAGGATGTAAAACCTCCAAAATCATAGAATTTTGTCTATTTGTAATTTGTATGTTTTCCTACAGCACTCAGTGCCTAACACATATCTGTCATTCAATAAATATTTAATCAGTCAATGAATGAATTCACAATCTGCATTTTTGGCCTTGGTACCACATCTACTAAGTACTGTTAGAGGCGACCCAACAGCCGATAGTACTGATGCCACCGCACATTTTTGGATTTTTATCTCAGCTAAGCTCTTAAATGCTGCCTATATATTTTTTAACTTGCCTCCAATTTTCCTTACTGACTATTACAAACTTTGCTTTATGAACTTACTAAAGATCATCACTTTCTAGGGATGACCTTCTCTCAGAGGTCACCAAGGAAACCAAGAAGCAAATGTTAATCCCCACACCTCCCTGTCATCAAATCCACAAACCTATCTACATTTGTAGCCATCCTTCCATCCTCCTTCCATACCCAGAAGACGAGGTGCCGTCCTGTTCTCAAGCAATTCTTCCACCTATGATTTTCGGTCTGTGACCATTTATCCTATTCCTTCACTTGTCTCTTGGTTTCTATCCATCTTCAAACTCTCTCTTACCCAATTCCTTCAGTCCTTACCATTTTAGAATAAAGCTAGCTGAAATTCCAACTTCATAAGCTATTGACCAGAGCCCACTCCTCCCCCCACCCCACTACACAACAAGCCTGAAGTGCTGAAGAATTAACACCCTCCCTGTAACCCAGAAGCAGCCATTACGGGATGCCTAGAGGAACTGGTACCCACGCGTTATCTCTGAGACCTACACAGTAGCCCTCGTCCTGAGCTGAGAGTGGGAGTTCCATAGGCGGAGGAATTACCAGGGGTGCACTGACGTATTTGTTTACAGCACACAAGTAAACACTGCAATTTATCACTGATGTTATTTACTGATCATAACATCTCATTTTAACTAATGTACCTTCTCTAAATTGACAAAAGCTTTCAAATATCCCTCCTTGTAAAGGAACTTCACATTGAAAGTGACATATTGACACAACCGTTACTACTGGTGTGTTTCTTTAGACCAGTGCTTTTCAGCAGGGGTGACTTTGCCTCCCAGGAGAAGTTTAGCAATGTCTGGAGACAATTTTTACAGTCCTGACTGCACAGGTTCCACAGCATCTAGTAGATAGAGGCTAAGGATGCTGCTAAACATCCCAGAATGCACAGGTCAGAACCCACAACAAAGAATCCTCTGGCCAAAAGTGTTAATGATACTGATGATAAGCCCTGTTTTACACATATTGTAACAAATTTTGAACTAACAAGAAATCAGAAACAAATGAAAAAAAATTGTGTCTAGTTGCAATTGGATTTAACTAAAGGTTGATCAGATGGATTTCCACTAACTAGGAGCTTTGAGACATGATAATGACAATAGTACAGTACATATAAACTGAGGGTACTTTTACAAAAAATTTGGGTGCGTGGCCCTGGCTGATGTGGCTCAGTGAATTGAGCATCTGTGTGCAAACTGAAAGGTCATCAGTTTGATTCCCAGTCAAGGCACATGGCTGTGTTGCAGGCCAGGTCCCCAGCTGGGGTGTGTGAGAGCAACTGATTGATACAGCTCTTGCACATTGATGTTTCTCTCCTCTCTCTCTCTTCCTCTCTCTTTAAAAAAATAAATAAAATTTTTGAAAAACCAAATTTGGGTGTGGTGTATGACTCAAAGGTTTGAGTCCACCATGCCATACCTTCTTCCAACCTGATGATTCTCCTTGGATGAGGTACATTCCAGATGAGAAGAAAAGTTCTACATTCCCTCTTCTTGTGATTTGTACAACCTCCATCACACAGAAAACCATGGAGGCAATTAGCAGCTTTCTGGGTATTTTGGAGGAAGAGTGAAGACAGTCAAGTAACTTCCTTAACACAATATCTTAGCTAGATGCTATGAAAATTACCGAACACTAGAAATTGTAATTGTGCTTAAAATTGGAAGTTTAAATAGACAAAACATAAACTTGAAAAGGGGAGAGAGAAAAGAGAGAAAGACATAACAGAAAGGTAAGCTAACTAAACACAATTTATTCTGTTGTCTTAAATTCCATCATTAGAGAATTATTCCTCTGAATTATGGAGTTTGCAAAAGTCCACTAGGGTAGCGAGTACTCTTTGATGAAGGGTAGTAAGTACTCTTTGATTTGAAAGAGTGTATTGTGCTAATATACTTAAGTAATATTAGCTCACCTTTCAGGGTTCAGGGCTTGATCTTTTCACCTTGACAGGAGAGCTGGGATGCTCCACGAGAGGTGAGAAGGATTGGAGAGGATGGGAAGAAAAGCATACAGGAAGAGTTGCTGAAAATGAAATGCTCTTTCTTCACACATTGGCCATCAAGTACTTATACAAAGCTACCTTCTTATTTCTACTCCACTGAGTTAATTTAATTTTTAGAATAAATGATTTCAATAAGACATAAAGAAAACTTCCTACTACTGCCCTGGCTGGTGTGGCTCAGTGGATTGAGCGAGGACTGGGAACCAAGGGGTCCCAGTTCGATTCCCAGTTGGGACACATGCCTGGGTTGTGGGCTGGGTCCCCCAGTGAGGGCCATGTGAGAGGCAACCATACATTGCTCTTTCTCCCTCCCTTCTCCTCTCTCTAAAAATAAATAAGTAAAATCTATAAAAAAAATGCAAAAAAAAGAGAAAACTTCCTACTACAAGGTGCAGTTGTCTTTGGATTAGGCTGCCAATGGAGACAGCGGGTTTTTGCACATTAAAATTACAAAGTGCATCCATATGTGTGTATATATATACACACACACATATCTGTATGATACACAATACATAGTATGTCACTGTGTGTACATAATCTCTGTTGATCCTTGCAATAGTCTGTGATGGAAAAATTATTATTATCCCTGTTTTGGTTTTTGTAGATGAAGAACTGAGAATCAAATGACCACACTAGGTCACACAGCCAGTGATAGAGTGTGACTCCAAGCTTGGTCCATGTTTCCCTGCCTTGTACTGTGTTTCTGTATAAATGTTCGCCTGGTCCTCTTGACTGCAGCCTGGATTTAACCCATGTCATGAATAATCTCTCCAGATCCTTTTCCCACTCAGTGATTCCTGCGGTGGAGAGAATGCGGAAGGAGGGTGGTGATCCGGGGAAGAACCGCAGGGTTTCATACCGATTGGCTGTGCATTGTTAAAACAGTCAGGTGAAACTCAGCTTTTCCATGGAAGTTTACTAGTTAATGCACATTTGGCCTCTAATTATACATTGCTGGGAAGATTTATGTAAAAATTAAAACTTAGCAGGTCCATAAAATGGAAAAGAGGATCTCGCAATAGCTTCCCAACTGACAATAGTTCAGGATGCAGGGTCCAGGTCCAGGCTTTTAACCGTTTTGTGCAAAGCCTTCTAACTTCTCACTGTAATTAAACAGGTACTTTGGATTTACCATCCCCCTTGTTTTTTTTTTTTTTAATTTTTTTTATTTTTGCAATGACAATTCTAACATCCTTTTTCATTTTTTAGTTTTCTGATATAGAATTGCATGGTACAGTGACTCACATACTGTGCATTTGTGTATTAAAACAGCCCAGAGGGGATACCCAGTTTAAAACACCAAGAACTAAAGCAACACTGTAACGCAAGGGTCGCCAGTCCCCTGGGGAGCGCACAGCTCACCTGAGCTCCGCCTCCCGTCCCCTCCCCCGCCCCAGTCTTCTCTACTCTGGTTGGATGATCTCCAACAGAAATTATGTTGTCAATTCTTTGCCTTGTTGTAGGCAAGGGAGGAGCCATTCAAACCTCATAATGACAAGACCCTATAAGAAACTCCCCTCAAAAGCTAACAGAAAAAATTATAAGAAAAAGTTGTACCTCTGAGTAAGAACAAGTTTTTCTTTCACATCAAATTTCTAATTTCAATGTATTTAAACAGGAGACAATGGGAAATGCAAAGTACTATGTCTAGAGCTAATATTATTTTAAAAATTTAATTAATACTTTATTTTACAAGAGGACTTGAAAATAAGAAATAGGCCTGCCATCCCATTCTCTTTGTGCGCCTCTAACAGTTTAATATTCTGAACAAAGGCAATTCTATTCACACATTTTTTTTATAAAATAAATATATGTTGAACTTCAAATATATTCTAGGCACTGCTACATTCTGGGGATGCACTGATTAAGAAAACCTATCTTAGTGCTTAAAGAACAAACTAGTATAGCCAGAGAAGCCAACTTCTAAAGAAATCAGTGCCATCAGTTTTGGTAAGTGTTATCACAGGGACATGCAAGGGATTTGAAGAGGAACAAAGGAGGCAGTGGACAATCGTTCCCGGGGGAATTAGGGAAGAAAATATTAAGAAACTGACATTTCCATTGGGTCTTAAAGAATATGGAAGTTATCTGCCATGTAAAGTATACAGCATTTCTAGACTGAGAACTGGCAGGGGCTAGATTATTTTTGGAACTTGAGTAACAAGGACATTATAAATATAGATTTTACATTTGAAAAGAAATATGAGTCAGTTGTTGGTTTTGCTCACCCAGCAATTTTTTTTAAGTAACAGCATAAACTTTCCTTTGGGAATCTGCTCTTCTCCCACGCATGTTGGGAATAGGGGTTGCCTGGGTTGAGTTCCAGATTACTTGTCCAGATGTCTTGCATGGGCGACTAGACAGTAGAATTAGTCATATAGGAGAAGCAGTTTAGGACAAAGATTAGCTCAATTTGGAATCTCTTGTTTGATTTGCTGGTGGGTATCCAGATGAAGAAGTCGAATGAGGAATTGGCTTCCATCTTTGCTAGAATGTAGGTTTAGCTATCATCAACATATAGTTAATAATAAAGACCAAGGATGTGAATGGTATTACCCATCATCACGCAGGGCTGAAGCATGACTATGCGATTAAGACATTTGAACAGACTAAATGCATTTACAAAGAATTTTATTTTAGAACCTCATGAGCCCTAATGAAAGTTTATTATTTTTTATAAACTACGTGAAAATTCCAAGGGTCCCTCATATATTTGTTTTATGAGGGATGTCATGTATGTGATAATTATTCTTAGCTTTGGATTCAAATTAAAATCAGATTGAAATCCCTTACTAGCCATGTAGCATTAGTCAAGCTACCTTCTTACAGGCTTAGTTAATGCAAATATCAGAATAGAAACTATAACACCAATTTTATAGAGTTGCCTTAAGGATTGAATAAAGTAATCTATGAGAAAGTACTGGATCCATGCAGAAAATTCTTTATTTGCAGAGGATTAGTTTGTAAAAGGCTTATCGGAGTCAACGTGTTTAAAATCCCAAAGGACTCCAAGCTTTTAGCTTGTGGTCCTGGGTGCATTTTCCCTAAAATAACTTAAAACTAAACATAATCTTATTCTCTTTGCTGATTTACAGTCAAGTGGGAATCTTTTTCAAATCATGACTGTTTCATCTACATGAAAATGTGTGAATGAGAGCCCCACTTTCTCAATCATCTCTACCAAAGGGGAAAGGGCACTCAGCACTGGGCAAGAGCATTTACTGCCTCGTCACTGGTTTTAATGTGCAAAATTCCTACGGGCTTTGAGTCTGTGAAGTCTCCACTAGAATGAGGCAATCATCCTAAATTCACAGCACGGCACATTCAATGCTCAAAACCTCTTTTAGTGACAAACCCATGGCCTAACTTCCGAACTCCTAACCCAGTGTTTCACACGCTGGCTGCAGATTAGAGTCGCCTGGGAATTAAACAGTATAAAAAATAAAAGTCAGTCAATCTGCAGGTCTTATCCCCCCCACCCCAAATTATTTCACTGATACTTTAAGAGTGCGAGTCAGGCTATAAACACCTGCTGGAACCACACACTCAAAAACTGCTTCGTTTTTTTCAATTACTTTTCTTTACCTTTGTCTGTTAATTTCAATGATAAAGAAACAGGGTTTTAAGTATTTTACGATCTGTGATAGATCCTTCGGATTCATATTATAAAAAATGAGTTATACCATATAATTGTGCAATACTCATTCATTTTTCTATCACTCTTAAATTATAAAAATTACCTCTACTTTCCATCCTATTATGTCTTTCCTTTTTGGCACTTATTTTGCACTTACCTACTATGATGGGGCAAATGATGATCATAAATTAGCTCAAAACTAACACTTGCATGGCAGACTTCCTGTCTATGACTCAAGAAACACAATGACTAAAAATGACCTAATTTTACTTCATCTCTAGGTAGTGGGCTCTTTTAATTACAGTACAACCTTGTTTGTACAGTTAGAGCCCATAAACTGAAAATCTATAAGTAGAAAAGCTTCTGTATCAAATATAATAGGTACTCACTATATATTAGTTTCCTTTCTAATTTATTTCCTTGCTCTGCCCCTCCCTTTCCTATCATTTACCTTTAGATAATAAATGTATTATTAAGATCTTGTCTAATCTTAAATTCTAATCTCCAGTGGGCTATAAATATTCAGCAGTCACATTTCTTCCCTTTGCAGAATGGAAGAGAGTTAGTATTCATGAGTGGGGATCCTCAGGGTATTCACATCCCATAGACTCACAGAGTTGGTGATATTAACCCACTAAAAATGACGTTGAATCAGAACTGAATGAAGAAAATGAAAAGAAACACTGGGTGAGGTGGGTGCATGTGTTTTGAAGGGGGAATGGTGGCTCTAGACAAGGACAGGGCTCCTTTTCCTCATCAGAAATAGACACGTGTTTGGTGAATCATTTTCAGCGGCCGCTCTGGTGAAGGCCAGAACACAGAAAATGCAAGCGCTGTCATTATCACCAACAACAGAGAACTGGAGACTAACAGCTCTTCTAAATGTTTCAAACTTTTAAGAAGAGAGAGAGAGAGAAACACATCCCTTACACAATATAGAGGGATATAAAAACATAACTGAAGTCTCATTTCAAACAGTGATGTCACGAAAAGGAAGTAATGGTATACCTCAGAGATACTGTGGGCTCAGTTCCAAACCACCTAATAAAGAGTATCACAATAAACTGCGCGGTAATCCTTTCGCTTGCAGAGGGTCTTGCCTTCAGTTTGTAGAAAACACGACACCTGTGAAGCCCAATAGAGCAACGCCCAAAAAAATAAGGTATGTCTGTATGGGATTTGAAATTAAAGACAACCAAACTGGGTTTGGCCATCGTGTGTGTGTGTGTGTGTGTGTGTGTGTGTGTGTGTATTCCTTTTAGAGATCACTTCATCTTTCTGTGACTTAGTTTATAAGTAAATGATAATAAATACATCAGATCAGCATCTTTTCTTACATGTGGGTTATCTGCCTAAAGGCCATCCACAGTTTAGACCTTGTTTCCACCCCTCTGGCAACATGGTGTAAACCTTGTGCCTGCATATTTTTCTACTAAACTCCGAGTCAGTTCTGGCATTAATGACTAACTGGTAGGCAACAACACAAACATGCACCCGAACAAGAATAGGCAACAGTTGAAGCACAATGCAGGCTGCATTCAGATCCCATTTTTGTTGCTATTTTTACCCCCCAAAAGCAACAAAAACTGCAGCATTCACCAAATGGCTCTCATGATTTCTGTGTCTAAAGTAGCAACATTCAGATGATTTATGACTGTCGACAAAAATAATGTATTGGTATTTATTTTACATCTGTGTAACCAGAGCTTCCCTTTAAGTTTTCAGAACAACTCTTCATTTAAGTCTGAGGCATCATTTCAAGGGAAATAACACCTGGCTGCAGAGATCTTATAACTGTGTGACTTGCCTGCTCTTCTTTGAGGTTGAAGTTGGCACTTCTGCTCACATTCAAGCAGGGCAGTTTATGCCTACAGTACCATGAAGTAGGGAAAAAGGAAGAATGGTTTTTAATGTATGGTGATATTGAGATTGACCTAAATAATAAAAGTAATTTTAAAAGTAAAGAGCAACGTTTTCTGAAATTCTATTGCTTTCTAAAATGGACCCCAAAAGACCATTACCAGGAAAATAATTGCTCAGATCATTTTAGATGGGAGTGTTTAGAAATCTCATCACATGACTTTACTTATTAGCTATGATGACTTTCAAAATCTGTATCCTCAGTCTAGAGTTTGCCTCAAATTCCTTGTCCTCATTTTAACTGCATATTGGACATGCCCACTTAAATATCTCCCAGTCATCATGAACTAAACATTTCTAAAATTAAGTTCACATTCTGTTTTTCTGTTCCCCTCTCTTTTTACCCCCAGCTGCACATGCACACACACACAATTTTTTTCTATGTTCCGGTATTTTTCAGGATAGCCTAGCCCTATTCTAGCCATATTGTATGAGAACACACAGCCCCAAAATCTCGAAAGCATAATATATAAAGTTTATGCCCATCCCAAAGTCCTCCTCTCTCACGACTGTCTAAAAAAAAAAGCACCTGTGCCCTGGGGCATAACTTGTTGTTCTCAGCTGTTTGGATTCTGTGGCTCTATCATTTCAACATAATAGCCTCACTGCTTCTTGCCAAAGAGGAAGAAAAACACTAGTGAATGGCACTGAGGTTCTACGGCTTCGTCCTGGAAGTAGTATGCATCACTTTCATTTACATTTCATTAGCCAGAGACAGTTACGTGGTGTCTCCTATACAACAGGGTTGCCAAGTGTAGTTGTCCAAGTGCCAGAAAGAAGAAATAGGAAATGAAAACTACACAGCATTCTCTTTGGCCAAATTTCCCACTTTTCAGGTTCTCAGGCCAGAAACTGTAGCTTCACCCACCTTTGCCATGTTCCATTAATAAGTAGACACTGCTAATTCTGCTTTCTCTATCCCTTCTCCATCAGTTTACCCTTCCTTATTCCCACCTCCATTTAATAAAGTCAAGCTCTCATCTTCAATCACAGCAGCAACTTTCTCACAGGTCTCCCTGGCTCCTGTATCCTCTCTCGAATCAATTCTCTACACAGCAGCTGGAGCGATCTTTTTAAAATACAAACACGATACTATTGATTTAACTTCTTGTTTAAGATCCTACAGTAGCTCCCTGTTGTTTTATTTTGTTAATGCCCCAGCCTGTAAATACAATTTATAAGATGCTGTATTGCTGACTTGTGCTTGCTTCTCGAACTTCATCTTTTGCAAATGTATGCCTTGCAGTGGAAGCTGTGATGTGCCACCAAATGCCCCCACAGGTCTGCAGCACTTATTTCTCCAGCCAGTGAAATGTTGTTGGCTGATAGCTCACAGCTGAAACCCTCTTCTGGGAATTGCCTCACCCAGGGTTATTCTGTCACCCCGGGGCAACAATTATCCAAGGTCGGGAGAGAACACAAAAACTCTCTCTTTGCTTCAATTTGTGACAAATTTAAAGAGGTCCAGAACTTACTATGGGACAGCTTGAGATCTGGATCACAGTCATTCCCTGCCTTCCGCAAAACTTTCCCATAACCTCCTACACCAACATCTGTGTCCTAGAGTCTGCTTCCTGGGTAACCTAACACATCCTCCAACTCTGCGCTGCAGCCATTTGAAACACCACAGCATAGCAAATGCGCTCTTTCTTCTTTCTACCAGACCTTTGCTCATATGGTGTTTGTGGCCTGGAATGCAATCTCATCTCCCTAATTTTGCCTGAGTAATTCTACTTAGTCTTAAGAGCTTGAATATATGTAAACCAAGAACACTATGTCTACAGAGAAGTCCTCTCATCAAGTCCATATCATGACTTCAAGCAGATGCCCTCTCCCGTAAAAACCCTACCCAGACTCACAGCAATGCGATCTCCTTATTCAACGGCACTACATGTCCTGCAAAGTAGGGTCATGAGCACTCTCAGATACGCAATGGAAATATATTTGGGCTGATATGATGGACCTACCATAAAAAAAGTGCCTGATTTCAGTTATTTTGCTCTGGTCTTGAAGACCAGAACACATAGTTGATTTTTGTTTTAATTCTGAACATAGCCCTTACTCTCTGTCTGGGATCAATGGTACCTCCTGTTGATCTGGGAACCTCTGGATCCCCTGAACTGTGCACATAACCTTGGGGAGACAGTCTGCTTCCTCCTGCTGCACATGCGCCCAGTCATTTATGGACCGTTTCCTTGAGACAACAAGCTGAAGGCTAGGATTCTTCCAGAGACCTTCAGCTTCCCCTGTGTTACATCTTTCCTTCTTTTTCTTCTCTTACCAACCTCAAGGGCAACAGCTGACATCCTACACCTTCCCCTGATATCCTGAGATATCTCCGGCATAGTCTACCCCTTCAATCCCGTCTTTCACTTATCTCTTGATATGCTAAAGGAGGATAAACCAATTTAGAAAATTATTTTCTCTCTTACCTCTTTTAGAGCTACTGACTTCTTAAAAATGTCAAGAAAGTCAGCTTTAAAACTGAAGACTAATGAGTGGCCTCTTTCCTAAACAGCATCTTCTTTCTCCTTCCCCGGAGCCAGAAGCCTGGTGTCTCAGCATGAGTTGGGAGAGAGCTGCAAGCAAACACATTTACGAGGGATATGAAAATGTGTGGGTTTCTCATTTGCAAAGAATTGTCCCCCATGACATTTATTCATGAGTCTGCCACTTCAGAGTATAAGTTTCCTGTCAGTAGTAAGAATTTTTATTCGTCTTTGCAAATCTGGTGACTAATACAGTGCACAGCACATGGCAGGTGTTCCAACATTATTTCTTGGAAAACAGTATCTTTACCTCCTACTTCAGATCTATTACGATGCTGCTCCTATGCTGAAGAGCCCCATCTGTTTATCTCTTCAAATTCTTGCCTCTACTTTCTTTTAATTTCAGCTGAAATTCATTCTCTGAAATACCAGTCTCCTTCAATTTCACCAGTAATCCACATGGTTAATAGGTAGTATAAGATATGCTAGATCCTCATACATATAGAAAACATACTGTTATTTTTAGCATTGATTGGCACTTGTGTTATATAATTCATGTACTTATTTTTGATGTTTATTATTTTTTTCTTCAACTATTGTCCCAGACTTTTTTTTTAAGAAAGATCTGTTTTTAGAAAGTGGAAGAGAGAAAGAGAGGGAAAGAAACATCAGTGTGTGGTTGCCTCTCATGTGCCCCCTACTTGGGACCTGGCCCGAAACCCAGGCATGCGCCCTGACCAGGAATTGAACTGGCAACCCTTTGGTTCACAGGCTAGCACTCAGTCCACTGAGCCACACCAGTCAGGGCTACTGTCCCGGACTTTAAAGTCCTAAAGAGAGAAAATTAATGTTTGTATCTGCTATCTTTGGTGTAATTTTTTCTGCATACAGTTTAAAAAATAATGTAACTTCCAGATATTGATTCTAGTCAGAAATTGAGGCACGCAGGAATTTTATGCCATCCCTGCATGGCTTGGCTTGGTTGGGTGTTATCCCACAAACCAAAAGATTCCCAGTTCGATTCCCAGTCAGGGCACATGCCTGGGTTGCAGGTTTGGTCCCTGTCTGGGTGTGTAAAGAAGACAGGCAATCAATGTTTCTCTCTCATATCAATATTTCTCTCCTTCTCTTTCTCCCTCCATTCTCCACTCTCTCACTCTCTTAAAAAAAATTCTAAACCTGACTAAGTCTATATAGCTGTAATAAAAGTAATAGCTAACATTTATTGAACCATTACTCTGAGCAACTACTTAAGAATGTTTACAAATACTACTTCACAGAAGGTTACTACTGTAAATGCTCCAATTTTACAAGTGAGTTTAAGTAACTTGTCCAAAGTCACATATTTGCTAAGCATCAAAATCATAATTCAACCTAAGACAAGTTAGTCTTGAATTCATGTTTGTACTGTGGTACAACACTGCATTCTTTCCGCGTGTCTGGGTGATCTTTCTGCATATTTGAGTGATCTTTTGCTTATCGTTGTGGAACTCTCTACTCTACATCCCAGTTCTCTGATATGATAAAAGCATTACAGTGGTCACACATTAAAGTTGCTGAAATGGATCCTAAGAGTATAGTATTAACACTTGAACCCCAGTTAGAGACCACTACTGTAAACCCAAACCCTTCTTAAGGTATACTTTAATGGAAGTTTCCACGAAATATTCCAACTTACTCTAATGAACCTAATGAGTCACACTCCTTTTCAGGTCTAATCTAAGTTAAAAGTACACTGGAGCACCTGTACCTGAACATTGCTAGAACATGGACAACCCATTAGGAGTAAAGAATGCTAGAAACATATACGCGATGAAATCTTTGAAAAGAGGTCACTTGTCTCTAAGTGCTGCAGTGGCTACCCAGACTAGCAGGCCATGACTTTTAATGTCACTAATAGTCAGTTAAACTTCTTTTGGTTACAAGTAACAGAATTTAACTAGGACTAGTTTAAGTAAAAATAAATGCATTCATTGGAAGGTGTAATGGAGAGCTTATGAGGCAAAGAGGCAGATGGACCTTGGGAATCAGTAGAACTACGGGATGCAAGGCCAGAAGGATTTCAAACGAGTCCTTTCTACCACTATTTTCTCTCATGCATTTCCTTCTTTTGACCCTCACTGCAAATCACATGTCTGTCTTTACCTACATTCACTGTGGAAAGTAGCTCTGAAAGCTTCTGAGATGGTTCAGTAGCCAGGCACCCACATAGGAGATGGAATTATTTGAAGTCAAATAATTATTATTATCAATTATTATTATCTGAAGTCAAAACTCAAATTTCTGGGGAAGAAGTTCATTAATCTAGCTGGACACATGAACCCATCATGGCCAATTAAATGAGGACTGAGGTAGGCTCTTGAGCTGGTGTTTCATTTCTGTGTAGTTGAATTGTGACCTGGGAGCATCCCTGTAACAGTTGTATGTACACCACAGCTTCCCCAATGACTGTGTGCATGGCGGGCCAATGTGTAGGTAGAAGGGCCGAGTAATTCCTAAAAAAGAGAGTTGGAGGTAGATAAATTAATATGTATTCAACTCAAATAGGGAAGAAGGAAAGCCTAGCTATGACTCTCAAACATATCTGAGTATGTTATTATTATCGAAGGCATAAAAGAATATTCTAAATCACAACCTCAGATACCCAGATCTCCTGACCATGAATGTGTATATACATGGTGAAGCTCCTCCTTCACTTGAGCTACTCTTGATGCATTGGGGCTTATTCTTGGCAATATGAAGGAAGGCACAGAAAACTAGTTTTTATTATGTAGAGTACTATTTCAGCTCTTTTTACTTGTTATTGCGTCTCGTCCTCATATTAACAATATAAATTAGTTTATAGCAGAGATTTTCAACCAGTGTGTTGCAAGAATTTTTAAAACATGCAATACCTAACTATTTAGTCAGGGGCACTGACCTCTTTTCCTCTAGATCATCAAATAAAAAAAAAGACAACAGCCAAGACAACTATAGTCACTGGGTGTGAATGGATCAAAATTATAACAATTCTTTTCAAATTGGCAAAAAATATAATATATTTTTGGTGTGCTGCAGAATTTTATTAGTTAGTTTATGTGTGCCATGAGATGAAAAAGTTCAAAAATTGCTGTTTCATGGTATCTCTATTTAGTGAACATGAAAACAGAGACTCAGAAAGATAACTCTTCCAAAATCAATTCAAATAAGTAAAAAAAGAAAAAGAGAATTTAAAACAATGCCCTTTTGTTCTTTATCACAGGAATGTATTTTATATACATTATTATTAACCAGTGTCACCTCCAATAAATTTAATAAAAAATTAATGAACAAACAAAATAAAAAGGTAAAAAATACATATATATGAAAGAAAAAAGCAAGCTCTGGAGAATTTTGGTGGCAAAATATAAAGTACAAATGATCATGTAAATCATATAAGCTAAGAAAGTATTTGTAACACAAAGACAAAGGAGAAAAGGGGAAAGCCCCCAGGTAATCAAGTTCAGGAAGTATGAGAGCGAAAGTAAGACTGACCACACAGGTGACTGTGTGCAGCGACAGAATCTGTAAGACATACTTTCTTTATAGTTTGGAAATTCCCTTGACTATTGCTTTAGAAAATAATGTCATATAACTCAGGGCTTGAACAGCTTGGTTAATGAATAGCATGTTAGTGAACTTTAAAGCTCTGACCACAGTTCTCTGAGCCTATTGTCCAGGGTTCAATCATTTTTGTTTAGCTGCATATTGGTGGGTACATATTACTCAGAGTATAAACTCCAGAAAGGTTCTGACATGCCGCTTGATGGAGGGAGGGGATGGAACCCTTACTTCACAGATGAGGAAACTGAAGCCCAAGCAGAGCCAGTGACATGGCCACACTCACACTGAGAATCAGTGGTACAGCCAGCGTCCTGACTTCTACCCTGTGCACCGAGAAGAATCCCTGTGAGAGAAGGAAATGAGGCTGTCAAGCATTGGGTGATGAGCCGCAGCCACAGTCAGAGCTGAGCCTAAGGCAGGGCCGGTGCGTCCCCAGCAGAGGACAAGCCCGTGCCAGCAGGGGCTGAGCTCCTGGACCTGTGGACCTTCGTGTAGTCAGAAAGGACTTTGTGTAAATGAGCTGTTCTGAGTTTAAGCAAGTTATCACAACACAACTCAGAGCCCCAGATGTACGCAGGTGTAATGGAATAGTTGTGTCCACCTGTTGTTCAGCTCTGATATAGTCTACTCTTCTTGTTTTAGGAAGATGGGTTAGAGAGAAACTTCTAGTTCAGCAAGGCCAGTTTTCTCTCAACACAGGGACTGGTTGCTATATTGTGGTAGAAACTTGTTACCCCTCTTTTCTGAAACTTTTAATAATACAATGAAAACATGACACCATAAACTCCTTCGCCCTGGCACTAATCTAGCCCTCAGGCTCCACACTGGACCTGAAGCCTGGGCATAGCTTAGTTTTGGTTCAGGCCGGTTCAGAGCCTCCTGCCCACTCTTTCCTAAATGTATTAAGTCAGTCTATACTTCAAGTAAAATGAGAGACAGAAAGAATGAGATTTTCATTCCAGGTTCACTTTGGATGCAAATGTTTTATTTTAGCTTTGGCTTGGTTTTGCTTTTCTAATGTCACTAATTCTTAAAGAGCAACTGCATGGAAAAATAGCTGAAGTTTAAATAGCAGGGGAACTCAGGAACCCTTTTCACAGTTTCTGGAATGTGTCCCTCTCCTGCATGCCCCCAGTGCCTTTCTACCTGTGTCTCTCCTAAGACTTCTACCCTCCTTGGCATTGCCAACTGTTCTTCATCCTTCAGTATCTGCTTAGCCCTCCATTCCTCAATGAGACCACGCCCATCCTGCAGCTAACACCCTGTGGTACCTTCTGTCTCACTGCAAGTCTGCAAGCAACATGAGGGACTGAGAGATGATCACGTGTGCCCCTGCAGCCCAGCCCCGAGCACAGTGCCTGGCACAGAGCAGATACTCACCAACAAATCTGTGAAATGATTGAATGAGTCAGTTAATGAATAAAGTGCAAATATATCCTCCTTTAAAGCTACTTTTTCCACCTGAGTTAGCCAGAAATCTCTCTTTCGGTAAGTAACATTTGACTCCAGGGACGCTCAGTAATCATATGAACTTAGTCATATTACTTAACAACTTCGCGCCTCAGCTTTCTCATTTGTAAATTGGAAATTATAATGGTAAATAATGACATAACACATGTAAATAAATAACTTAGAGTAATGCTTGACACCTAACAATTTATTTAATTTTACAGTAACGATTATTATTATGGAGATATTGGAATATAGATGGGTGATTATATGGTTGATATACTTAGAATGGGTGGATTATGGATGATGGATGGATGATATATCTAGGATTTACAAATATACGCTTAGTATTATTTTTTTGCAGCTTACTGAATTATTATAAGGTGAATACATTTATAACCACCCAAGTTAAAAAGCAGAACTTGACCACTACTCTCTAATCACAGCATCTTCTCTCCCTCCTAGATTATTTTTAAAAATTTCACTTATTTATTACTGGAGAAAGGGGAAGAGAGGGAGAGAAACATCACTATGTGAGAGATCACATTGACCAATTGCCTCTCGCATGGCCCCAACTGGGGACCTGGCCCTCAGCCCAGTCATGTGCCCTGACTGGGAATTGAACCAGCAACCTTTCAGTTGAAAGGCCGTGCTTGTGAAGCCACTGAGCCACACCAGCCAGGGATATGTATTATTCTTGCCTTTTTCTCTCATAAGTTTTTAAAGTCTATTTTAATCTACAAATTAGATTTAATTAGATAAAGTCCCTTCTTTATCTCTTTCATATTTTATAAGAATATTTATTTCTTTTACAATGTTTCTGCTGAAGAGCTTAGTTGTTTGTCTTATATCTTCCCATGGTCTGGATAGTGTTGAATGAACCTTCAGGACATCATTCAACACATTCTTCTATCCTCTTTATGACCTGGAAATTGGCAGATGGACACAGAAGCCTGATCAAATCAGCATCAGACCATTTGACAGAATGTAGACAGTGACATATTTTTTAATCAGAAGGCACATAATGCCCAATGCCCAGTTTTTCCTATTTTTTGATATTTGCTGTCATTGGTGCTCAATTCCTGGTCCATGAATTCATTGCAGACTACAAAATACTCTTTTCTATCATTTTATTTTCATTTGTGCTCAATTCCTAGATCCACGACTTTATGGCAGGTTGCAAAATACTATTATTCTATTATTTCATTTTCATTTATTAGCTGGAATAATTTTATAAGGAAACGCTTCCCTTCATTTACTACTTAATTCACCAGTGCTACCACTCACATAGGAAAGCCAGGATAAACTTTCATTCTTTCCTTTTTATTCAGTTTTCAAGATGATAAATTAGGTTCCTGTTATATTTTGACACGATGAGTTTACTTTTAATATTATTATAAACTCATGGTTTTTAATCCATTTCAATTTTAATTTTGTTGAAACAAATTGTTTCATCTTTGGCCAGTTATAATCTCCTCAAGTTTGCTAATGAGTCCTTCCAATGAGACTAGTGGTCTTCCGTAGCTTTCCGGCTCAGCTTAGACATTTCCTACTCTGGGATGTAAATCAGCTATTAGGGCAAGAAGCCAGAGCTTTTGTTGTGTTTTGTTTTGTTTTGTTTTGTTTTGTTTTGTTTTGTTTTGTTTTGTTTTTTAATGGGATATAGTACTTGAAACAAGAATGCAGTTGCTAGAAATGTCATTGCTAATGTGCTGGTCATCATTTTTAGGCATCTTCAGTTGTCAGAGCTAGGAGTTTTTACTAATATTTGAACTAAAAATCAGATTGGAGAGTAGTTTTCTCTGACACTAAGCATCTGGTTTTCAAAGATCCAGAGGCTAATATAATTAAAATACTTCTCATTTACTCATGGACTTTATTTCACATTCCACACACAACAGTTTCCGAGTGACACCAATGCTACTACTACCCAATACGATCACTAAAAACAGTTGAAATAATGAAACCACTACAATCAATACCATTATTAAAAACAGCTAAAAGTGTTCTGGTTCCAGTTTGAAAGTGGGGGCTGGGCGATATTCCCATACCACCAAGCAGTTTTCTGGACACCAACTGGGTGTCCTACAATTCAGCTCAATCCTGGCACCATCTAAAAGGGAGAGATGATTAGATTCCCCAGGTTAAAATTCAGTCCTGTTGAACTGTCCCCTGCCCCTCCACATACACCTGAGATGTCTATTGCAAGCTCAGATTATTACTTGTGTTTCCGACTAATTGCCCATAAATCAGAGGTTCCCATAACCCTCCTGCTTGGGGCTGATTAATTTGCTAGAGTGACTCAAAACTCAGACATTTTACTGACTAGATTACCAGTTTATTACAAAAGGATATAATTCAGGAACAGCCACAAAGAAGAGATGCCTGTGGCAAGGTATGGGAAAAGGACGTGGGGCTCCCATGCCCCCAGGGGTGCACCACTCTCTCCCAGCAAGCACCTGCACTGGACAGAATCCAGTCCTTTCAGGTTTTGTTGGAGGCGTCCTCACATAAGCATGGATGATTACATCATTGTTCATTGGTGATTGCACTCCATCTCTAGCCCCTCTCTCCTCCCGAGAAGTCTGGGAAGGGGCTGAAAGTTTTAAATCTCTAGTCACATGGTTGGTTCCACTGCCAAGCAGCCTCCATCTTTAGATTCTTTCCAGAAGTCACTTTCAAAAGATACTTTTATCCCTCTCAACACAGGAAATTCCAAGAGTCTTGGGAACTGTTAGCCAGGAACCCTGGTCAAAGGCCAAATATATATTTCTTACTACAAATCAAAATATCACACATGCATTTCCCATTGTCCTGACATTTTAAAAAATGTCTTACTATATCTACTCTGTCAAAGCATATGGATATGCATGGTGTAATCTCTCACTGTTAGCTTTACCTGGTCCTGATTATACAAGTAGCTGTGTATCTAATACTTGCCCCTAACTCCCACGTCTTTAATCCCGTGTCTCTCTGGTTATAGCTGGTTGTCTGAAGCTCATTCACTAGTACATTTCTTTTTTAATGACGCTGCTAGTACCAATGTCCCAGGTTCTCTATGGAGGTCAGTTTGTCACTGTCATTTATACTTAAAGGAAAGTTCACTGAATATAAAATTCTTGACCACATTTTCTTGAATATCTTAAATATGACACTTTATCTTTTTTGTATGAATTTTCAACGTTAGTATCCAAAACTCAGATAACAATCTAATTTTCTTTTTCTCATAACCCATGTGCTTTCCTTGCCTAAAAAGACAGAGAAAATTTTGGTGGGCATTTTTTCTTGAATTGCTTTCATTTCTTTCTTCATTTCTTTGTTTTCTTTTTTTCATTACAGCTGTATTAAGATATAATTCACATAAAATGAAATTCACTCCTTTAAAGTAAATGATTCTATGGTTTTTTAGTATATTAACTGTCAATGTAAGAAACATTAGAACCCTCAGAGACTTTCTTTTAATATTTTATTTATTTATTTTTAGACAGAGAGGAAGGGAGGGAGAAAGAGGAGAGAAGCATCAACGTTTGCCTCTCGCATGCCCCACACTGGGGACCTGGCCCACAACCCAGGCATGTGCCCCTACTGGGAACTGAACTGGCGGCCCTTTGGTTCACAGGTCAGTGCTCAATCCACTGAGCCACACCAGCCAGGGCCCTGCAGAGACTTTTTGGTGAGTGTATCTGTACCTATTGATGACAATTGCCAGGAAGCGGAATCTCAACTGACTGAGAAATACTCCCTCCGGAGAAGGGCAGTTTTGCACCTTATTTTATACATTACAATCAAAATAGGAGGCAGAAGGGGATTACAAGAAATCCTGAGGTGATAGAATAGGGAGGTGGGAAGAAGCAAAGAAGAGAAACTGCAGGGATTGGATAAAAAGTAAAATGATAGACACATACTTTTACACAGGCACTATTTCCCATGTTAATTTTAGTTTTATCTTGAGATCTGTGGAGTCTGCACCTCAGATTTTCAGAAAGCAATTCCAATTGAAAGCCAAACTTAAAAAACAGCCACTCTTTTTTTTTTCTTCCAGTCCTGCTTTAGCCAGGATTTTGTCAACCCTTAACCTTAGTTTTACCTCGAGGATTTAAAAAGACAGATCCTCATCAGGGCCTCATTTCTTAAAAGAGGGAGATCTGGAATTCCAGTTGAAACTCACCCAGGTTCACCCTTTACAAAATGAGGAGCTAGTGAGGCACAACGGGCCCCTGCTGGTACCCAGCATGAGTGCAATTCTGCAAGGTGGTCCTTGGGTGGGCTTCTTGGTAATCCTGCCAACTACATCAAGTTAATGTCAACATAACAAACGTTCAAACCTATATAGAATTTTGGGTGAGTTTATTTGAGCAAAAGCAAGACAGCCTTAAGTAGCTAAAGTTGCCCTTGACTTCTCTACAAATATTAGTGCTTTGGATTATGTGTATGGTTTTGATGTAATACGTGTTCATCTGTATATTATGTGTAGTGTTTTCTTTTTCTGCCTCTGGATAGCATTCTGGGGTGCAATATTTTATTGGCCCAAAGAAATCAAATATTTATATACATTAAGTAGAAGCCTGTGGTCTGGAGAAAGTATTTAATATTAAATCTGGTTTCAGTTTGATTGATGTCTTTTAAAGTTGTTACCCAGGAATTTGTGTTTATTTTACCAAAATAAATAAAAAGGGTTTATGTTATGGTTTTTAGGTTCAGTTTGTTTGAGAAAACTTCCTAAAGTTTAAATTTTAAAAACTTCCTAAAGTTTAAATTTTAAAAAGTTAATTTTTAAACTTTTTAACTAAGAAATGACTTTGAGTTGTTCCAATAAATCCTGGAATACCTCAAGGTTTATTCTCTCTCCTTACAGAAGAAGAGTTTTTAAACTAATTAGGCTTATATGGAAGCTTTGCCAGAATAACAACAACAACTATGTTCTGTTTACATACCTCTTGCCTTCACCTAGGAAGATTACAAGTTTATTTGGACAATAATGCCCCAGGTATATATGGGAGAGTCCCACCCACCTATTGTCTTAGATACTAAAAGCTAATTTAAATGATGTTACATATCCTAGAGATTCCACTCTAACCTAATGTGTGAATGATGCAGTTTATGCTCCAGGAAGTCACTGGACTCCCAAAAGAATAAGCTCTGATTTTGTTTACTGAGGTAAAATATTTTGGTTATTTAATGTCTAAAAATGGGCTACTAATTAACCCTGAAAACCTCAGAGGAATCCTGTTTTCTCTTCCAAAAACAAAAAGCAGCTTAAAGAATTCCTGGGTTTGACTAGATATTGTCGCAGCTGAAATCCAAATTTTTTTTTTAAATTACTTTATTGTTGTTCAATTACAGTTATTTGAATCCTCTCCCTCCCCTCCCCCTCCCCCAGCCCCCACCTCCCCCCCAGCCTCCCTCCTCCCCATAGTTCCCTCCATGTGTCCTCTACAGTGATTCCTGAAAACGCTTCTCCCCATTGTCCCCTCCCCACTCCCCCCCGGCCATTGATAGACTGTTCTTAATTTCAATGTCTCTGTTTATGTTTTGCTTGCTTTCTGTTTTTGTTGTTTATGATCCAGTTAAAGGTGAGATCATATGGTATTTGTCCCTCACCGCCTGGCTTA
>PVJI01013669.1:0-47050 GCA_004026765.1 Micronycteris hirsuta
GTCCACCTACGCTGCCATCTTGGCGGAAGTCCCCGCAGTCTTGATGAAAGTCCTTATTCTGGCTCCTGTAGATCCTTCAGGGTCTTCTCCAAGGTGAGCGTGTGGTCTGAGAACCACAGTCCGTGTTGCCCGGGCCAGGACTCCGCCACCATCGCTGCCTCGCTCTCAGCTCAGGCCAGCGGTTTCCAGCCCGTCATCTCAGGGCGCACGGGAGCTGATTACACGAGTTCTGTGCATGCCAAAAATACATTTTTTAAAGCTGGTCTGACAAAAAATAGGTATAATGTTGATGAGTTCACACAGGACAGCTGTGGTTTTGTTGGCTGTTGTCATTTTTTTATTTGACATCTAAAGGAGAGGAGGTCGCTGCCCCTGACCGAATCGTCAGGCACTACCCGTTGTGCACGTCCTCGCTGCACGCCGGCTGAAGACCGCTGTCTTGGGGGAGAACGTCGTCTGTCACGTTGAATATAATGTCAGCTGCAGAGCGTTCTTTTCAGAGGGGTCTGTCCCCTTCATAAAATTGTTTGTTGGCAGGTAATTGTTCATAGGTTCCCTTATCTTTTTACTGTTTGTAAGTTCAGGAGCATCATCCCTCACTCCTTCCTGATAGTGGTGATTTTTATTTCTTGTCTTTTTTCTTGATTAGTGTAGGTAGAGGTTTATCATTTTCCATCAGTCTTTTCAAATAACCAAGTTGTTGAAGCCTGTACAGCGGTACCGTTAGAACCTGAATGTGTCTTCTGTGGTTGTCGGCATAGTGTTCTGTAACTGTTTAATTGATTTTTCATATGGTTATCTGTTTTCTAAATAAGTAGTTTCTGTTCTTTATTTTGTTCTTCCCTCTCCTTAGGTTTATCTTCTTTTCCTTTTTATAGCTTCTTAAGATGGAAGCCTTGATCATTGATTTTAAATCTTTATTTTTTAATATAAAATAAGCATTTGCTGCTAAACACTTTTGTCTGCTGTTTTAAGTACATCACATGAATTTTAACATGCTATGTTTTCTTTATCAGTAAGGTCAAAATGTTTTTCCATTTTCCTTGTGATTTCTTCTTTGACCCATGGATTATTTAGAAGTGTGTAGTCTAATTTTCAAGTATTTGGGGTTTTCCATTATCTTTTTTTGTTACTGATTTCTAATTTAACTCTGGTGGTCATAGAATATACTGTGTGTAATTTTAGGTGTTTTAGATTTTAAAATTTATGGAAAGCTTTGGAAACCTCAGTTTATTTGATTGTAAAATTGGGGAGTTAATTGAGCCTCTGAGTCAGTTTTCTTTCATTTTTTAGGTGAGAGATCAAGCCCAGCGCTACTCACGGGTTCTCCTGGATATCGAGGCTGGTGCTCCTGTTCTCCTTATTCCAGAAAGTTCCAGATCAAATAATCTGATTGTAGCAAATTTGGGGAAATTGAAAGTCAAGAACAAGTTTCTCTTTGCTGGTTTTCCTGGGACCTTTTCCTTACAAGATAAGGTGAGCAGTTAGTACGCATTCCTTTGTCAGTTTAATTAGCGTCGAACACCAGCTGAAAAATTCACATGTTGCCGTGAGATGATGCCTAACTGCTGTTAGTGTATGTGGCTTGAAGAATTATTTTTGACATTTTACTGACATTTTACTTACCCCTTTAACAGAGATATTGGAAATTGTAACTACTTACCAACTGTGCGTAGTAACTTATTTTAGCAAACCAACAGAACCAACCTTCCATCTTTGTAATGCTTTCCTTACTGTTTATCTGAAGCCATTTAAAAATATCTTAATAGATTCCAGGTGAATTCTGCTCTGCAGTTTAAGACTACATTGGTGTTTATTTATTTGTTACAATAACATTTGGAGGTAATTGGTATGAGGATCGCTGCAGTTTTCATTTTACATTTGGAAAAATTGGGACTCACTAAGAATAAACAGTAGAAATGGGAACACCTAGTAAGTCACAGACCAGGTGCGGAGAGGACGTGGAGGTGGTCTGATTAGCCCCTCCCACCCATATTTGCATTGAGGACACTGAGTACCATCATCGGAACTAGAGGCATCTTGTTTTCTGTGAGTGTTTTGATGGAACCTTGCTAGTCTATCTGCTTCTTCAGTACAAACTCATTTTAGCTGATCAGAAAAGCACTTGCTGAAATTCCCAGGTATGTCTGCTCGTTTTTAGTCTAACAGCCAGTAACACAGGGAGAGAGAACCTTTGAAGGGAGGTGCACCTGAAATTTGATTGTAAGATCTTTTGACTGACAATAATAGCAGTAAGATGCTTGTTATACATCAGCCTGAGCTCTTTGCATAATTTGTTCGTTTTGTTCTCATTAGTAACCAAAGAGGTATCTATTGTTATTAGCGTCATTTTCCAGAGAAAGTATGAGACTTAGAAGGTTAGGCTGTTTCTTTTGGATTAACCAGCTAGTAAGGAGGCATGTAGACCTCAGACTTCAGTGCTGAGCCCCTTTCTCCACGCGCTTCCTGGGACTGGGTTTCCCTCCCCGTGTCAGAGTTGGGTCGACGTGGGGAAGACGAACTGACAAAGGCTGCCCCTGTGGTGTGCCATACTGGCCCTTCCTGAACAGTGTTGCTCTTCGAATTTTCCACAGGGTGGGGCAGTGAGTTCATGAAAATAACTTAGGTGGAAGAACTCCAAAAACTGTTATGGAAAAGCTGTAAATGTGAGCAACTCCTGCGTGCCTCTCTCGGCACAGAAAGGACTGACGACGAGAGAGAGTGAGCAGGTGGGTGGGTGGGTGGTCCTCCCCAGGGCGTTGCCTGGGCTCGCCTCAGGGCAGGAAGGAACGGGAAGATGGTGCTTGTTGGTAATGCCTCGACTCAAATAATGTTAAGATTCTTAGACTGCTGTCTTTGTAGTTTTCATTTCTTTTACGTCTGACTCACCCATTTAGCCACTGTTCCTAACCGAAACACCTAGAACTGGAAGCATCCGATTCCGTGGGCGGGCATGTGTAGAGTAAGGAGGAAAGTGACGACGGGACAGTGACAGTCATAGGAACCACGTCCATGGGTTGTGACCGGGGGCTCAGGACCCGGAGTCGGGGTGTTTGGACAAAGGCCTAGAGGTCATGTTGTCCTGTGTCACAGATTTAGTGGTCAGAGCAGAGGCGCAGTGTTGAGTGACGCAGAGGGAGGAGCGTCACCGGTGCACGCTGGCTTCATGGACGTAGCGCAGGCAGGGCTGACGACCGAGGCCTTGTTCCTTACCTTGCAGCCGAAAGCCCTCCTGCCCTGCGGGAATGACAGCCCCTACCGCCAGAGGCTGCTTTGACAGGGAGGCACAGGCTTCCACTTGTATGGACTTTTAAGAAGATTTTAAAAAATTTTTATTTATTCATTTATTTTTGGAAAGAGGGGAAGGCAGGGTGAGAGGGAGAGAAACACCAATCAATGTGAGAGAGAAACATCAATCAGTTGCGTCTCTTACGCACCCTGACCAGGGACCAAACCCATAGCCCAGGCATGTGCCCTGACCAGGAATTGAATCGGGGACCTCTTGCTTTGCGGGATGACATCCGACCAACTGAGCCACACAAAGGTCAGGGCTTATATGTGTTTTTTAAGACAGTAAAAGTGAAATCTGCCACCATTGGTCTTTTCATGGTAGTCCTGGTAGGGAACTGGTAACCTTGGCCCTAATGAAGAAAGTCGGTTTTCATAGTTGAAAAGTAAGTATTTTGCTGTTCAGTGACTTAACATAAAAGAAAGATCCGTTGATAAAAAGAAGGATTGGTAACTGCTTCTAAACTTTCTTAGACGCTTTTTCCTTCACGTGAGGTGTTTATAATGAACATGACTGGATGCCAGATAAATGTGTCAGGACTGGTGTTTGCACATGAACGCTGCCCCTCCTGTCGGCTCGGGGCACGGCGTCCGTGTCCCAGCCCTGCTGCCACCGCTGCCCAAGGCAGTCCTCCTTGGGCACCACCTTTTGAGCTCATAGCAAGTTTTTCAGGACGCATTTGTTTTGTTGTAAATCTTTGTTTTGAGACCTACCTTTTTTAGGAAAAGATCAGTTAGAGCTGGAATGGGTGATCAAATTCAATAAAACCGTTTCTGTTTCTCTACCCTTCCTAAAAAGGTAAAGGACTCATTTTCTCCATCAGATATATCTATATATGGGCTCATGAGCTGGCCCTGAAGTTAGTCTAACAAAGAATTGCCAAAATACCTCAAGGACTTTTTGCAAATAGGTTTCTATTTTGTTAAGTGAGCCAAATAACTGTATATGGTTTGTAGCATTTTAATGAAAAAATTTCCCTGTATTTGTTTTTGAGGATTTGATTTTAAGTGGCAGCGCATACAAGGATCGCTTTTTCTTCAAGGTATAACATGCGTTTTTGCCTCTTGGTTATTCTGAAAAACCTTATGGGATTCAGCAGTCAATTCATACTCATATGCTTAAAAAAGAAAATTTAAAAAACTAACCCTTTAAAATATCTCATTACTTGAGAAGTCTGCTTATCTTTGTTGTGTGTGTGTGTGTGTGTGTGTGTGTGTGTGTAAGAGAGAGAGAGAGAGAGAGAGAGAGAGACTCACTTTCCTCTTGTGTAGAGAAGTTCTTGTTAAGGACTATAAAAAGCAATCCCTTACTCCCTCCCTTCCTTCCTTCTCTCTCTTTCTCTCCTCCCCTCTTCCCTCCCTCCCTCCCTCCTTTCCTTCCTTCCTTCCTTCCTTCCTTCCTTCCTTCCTTCCTTCCAGCTCTAGGTAGTGCATTCTTGGTGATGTAATTTATTTCCTTAAATCCCAGAAAAGCATCTCGTTTCGTACCAGTGGTTGCTCTGCAGAATTCCATAAGGGCTGCTTGGAGTGTGCCGCCTGTTCAAGCCTTCGCGATCAGACAGGCGTGTCTGTGAGGCTTGCCTGTCCACATGTGCAGTCAAGCTCCGTTGATCTAAGCCTCTGCATTCACTTTTGCCCTTGAATACATTTGCACGTGGGAGGTTTGTCTAGTATGCATTCCAGTGGTTACGGAACAGGAAATAATCCTGAAATCAAAGCTTGCAGAGGGGTTATTTGCCTTTGAGCCTCATGACTCCTGTGTGTTTAGAATTGTTTTACATGAATCCATGTCTTAATGAGTGCAGGTTTGAATTTTTACATATGCTTTTCCTTTCATTTTTCTCAATCACAGCTTGTGCTTAAACCATAATTTCTAAGTCAACCTTTCAAAAGCTTTGAGTTAATCTCCTCAAGCCATTGATTTATTTAAACCGACTATAGAGAGGATGTAGAGATGAATCAAATGAAAGAGCAACAAATACTCTCCAGAGTTTAAATAAACTAAGCAAGAGGGGCGGTTTTTAGTGTTGAAATGCTTCAATAGTAGCATTTACCTAGTAATTTGCCTTGCAAAAATTTTTTTGGAAAGTAAGAACTGGTTTCTTTCACTGTTATATGTAATTACTACCCAAGATACCCGTGAGGGAGAGCACTGCTATCATCTTCTCAAATGCCGCGAGGAGTAAACATACAAGGCAGTGCTGGCGGGAAGGCCGTTCTCCCTCCTCCAGTCTGCCCTGGAGGATGGGTCGCCGAGCACACACTGGTGATGCAGGAGCCAGCGGGTGCCGGGCTCCGAGGCCTGGGGGAGAAGTCAGGGCAAGCTCCGAAGTCAGTGGTTGGATCACAGTGGTGAGAAAGATTCACCCCTGTGAGCAATGAACTGAAGGCACTACGTGTGTTAGGGCGGCGTGAGGTGTTTTCAGTAGAGTTACAGAATTTATTTCACTCTGGATTAGCTCTTGATCTGTATGTCCTTGGACAGAAACCTGTTGGGTATGACCAACTGCCTGTGTTTTCCATTTTGTTTTCATTTACACAGTTACTGGGAGAGGTGAGAAATGTGCACCCATGAGGGGAGACCTCCAGAAAGCACAACCACATTGCCGTAGTTTCATTCCACTGGAATCATAATGGCCATTAGATATGGTTTGTAGAATAGTAAGCCCCTCCCCTCCAGTAAAGCGACAATGTATCGTATGGCTGAGAGATTTGCTTTTGTTGCATTTTACGTAGATTAAACCACTGGCAATTAGCATTTTAACATATGTTCTTAAGACAAAAAATAATATCTTCCTGCAAAATTGCCACAGTTTTCAATAGGTATTGAATTACATGTAATATCTCTGCAAATAATTACATATGGCATAAATGTCACGACCCTGTTACCCTCCTATTTATGGGATCTGGTTGCCGTGGGAAGTGCCCAGTGTTACGGAGTCTGTGAAGAACTTAGGGACTGGGATGGGACTTCCAGGGTCATAAAGATTCTACCCCCATTCCTGCCATCTAGTTACACATTGTTTCTTCCCAGGAGTCCGTGCCTTCAGCCTCCCCAGGGGGCACCCCGAAGCACAGTGTGAGGAAAACGACAAGCACAGAGGACCCGAAGGGCCCCCATTCGGAGGGGCTCTTCATGACGCTGCCTGTTGGAACGAGTCTAGGCAGCCTGAAGAGTGAGTTTGTGCCAAGTACCTCGGCCAAGCGACAAGGGCAGCAAGCCACACCCGCCATTGGCCAGGTGTCCAGTAGTCCAGGTAAAGGGACTGTGTGAAGGTGGGGAACCTATGAGCTGGTTGCAGGAGCCAGAGGGGAGGGGGCAGTGTGTCCTGTGCAAGCAGATGCTGACAAAGTGATAGTATGTCTTCAGCGATCATTGAATTTGGGTATTGCTTTAGTAGGTTTAAGAAATTTCGGGTGTAGATTTAGCATTGGATGACTCCTAAAGTGGATTAAATTAGCAAGACACCCTGTAAATAAAGATATTTAAATTGGCTATTAGGATTTTTTTCTTATAGATCAAGAGAGTTGCCACCAGACGGTGATATTATAACTAGAGTGACTCTTGCATCCTTCGATATATATCCACTGTTCAGACACTGTCCTTGCAAGTCACTATTTAATTCTAAAAACTAAAAAGGAACTCTTAAAAAATATTGGTGTGAATTAAGTAACCATGGAAATACTCTTAAGTAATAATTTTTAGAAGACATGAACCATCTAGTTATTGGCGCCCTGCTCTAGAATTTAAGAATGGGTCATTCCAGATGAGAGCCTGATTTTGGCCTTTTAGTTTTCAAATGTGTCCTGGTGGGTGATGGATTGGGTAAGGGGGTGCTGCTCCAAGGAGCTGGAGGGGGATGCAGAATATAATTAGCCACAAAAATTAGTCCATTGTGGCCGGACTCTGGGAGGTGGGGGCACTAGCTGAGGGAGACTGCCGACTGTCCTCTGTTTGGTACATGTGAAGAAGAGGGGTGCTGCCTAGTCCTGGGCGAGAGGGGAGTGGGCGTGGGGGGCAGTGACATCGACAATTAAATGAGAGCATCTAATTACCATCATAATAGCAGTTGTTGAACACTTCCTATGAGCCAGACCTTGGGGCACATTCTTTACATAAGGTACTGTATTCCATCCTCATAATACCCCTGTAGAGTCTTAGTTTTATCCTCATTTTACAGACGAAGACACAAAAGCTGAGAGAGGTTAAGGAACCTAGTCTGCCCACAGTTATGTAGATAGTAAGTGGTGGTGCAGGACTGTGAGCTCAGGCAGCCCGACTCTAGAGCCTGAACTCTTCAGCCATGTGGATGCTGAAGCCTGTCAGTCCACGTATGTCCCACCTGCGGAGCCTGGCGGGGTGCACTCTCTGTAGTGCCACTCGGTAACTCTTGTCTCCTGTTGTCGTTCGGATGACAGTGCTGGTGGTCAGGGAGGCCAGCCTTACCTGGAAGAAGGGACTGGGACTGTAGAACGATCTCTTTCCTAACAGTATTCTTCCTCCTGATTTACTCGTTATCTCTGGAATTCCTCTATTGTGAATAAGGTTGGGTTAAGGCAGTGATGCTCATACTTCTGTGGATCCCTAGGATTCCTCGATGACCCCAGGGGATCTCCGAAGCCCTTCATTCCTGTGCCTGCCCTGCGTCTTTCAGATCAGCTCTACTTTTCTCTTTCACATAGTTATCAGTGTAGTCAAAAAACCAAGAACTAATTGATTTAGTGCCTACTTAATGCCAGGGGTTATGCGTTCTTCTCTGGCATATTAACATGCTGCCATATGTGAGTAATGTGGGAGAGAGATTAAACAAGCATCTGACTATTGAGAGATTAAGACAAATGTTGTAGGAAAGACGGAAGTACAGAGAGGACGGAGGAAGAGAGAGGACCCAGCTGAGATTGAGGGGGGAGGCGACACCCGGGATCAGAGGCTGTTCAGGCAGCAGAGAGCTTGGCCTTTGGAGGAAGGAGAGGTAGGCCAGCGAGCCTGAGGCTTCCTGAGTGGAGTGGGGAGAAGCTTGAGCTGAGGTTGGGAAAGCAGGCAGTGGGCTTATGCAGAGTCTTACAGGGCCTCGGGAGATTTACAGAAAGAATTTTGGGTTAAACATAGCCATCAAAGTGTACAAAGGAAGAGAATGTTATGGTCTCATAGCTTGCTTTTCTTTCTAAATGTTTAAGGGGTTATACTGGTATTCTGTGGGCAGAATGGTTTGCAAGGGCCAGAAGGGCATTTGTTGTGTAGTGGAGGGGGTTGGTGGTGGCCTAGGCAAGAATGAAGGCGCTTTGGGTGAGATCAGTGGTGGCGGACATGGTTGCACATGACGCGTGTTTGAAAAAGAGTTTCGTTGCTGGGAGATTTTGTAACCTTTGGGTACCGTCATCTCTGCTGGAGATGCCTGCTCAGTCAGTTTAACCATACACCTTTCAGCCTCAGTTTGTGGCTCAGGACGGTGGTGAGACCCTGGGGGAGTGTGGCACAGTTTGCACCTGATGTGGAGGTGAGCAGGCAGGACGTGTCCAGCACACACCGCATGGTGTCGGGAGGTCTCGTGACAGAGTGGGGACTTCTGATACCTCGTTTCCTGAAGCGAGCAGTTCTCAACGTTTTCTCA
The DNA here is from genome assembly GCA_004026765.1 of Micronycteris hirsuta. Classification (NCBI taxonomy): domain Eukaryota; kingdom Metazoa; phylum Chordata; class Mammalia; order Chiroptera; family Phyllostomidae; genus Micronycteris; species Micronycteris hirsuta. The sequence continues at coordinate 8,901 of PVJI01013669.1, forward strand.
AGACAGAACGCACTTTCTTTGGCTTTTTAGTTTTGCTCCGGGCCAGCCTTTGCTGGGTCCCATTTTCCTCCTTCTCTCTCCCCTCGGGCGGCCATAGAAGACCACGTCTGCCTGCTGGATTGCATGGTCGTGGACCTGCAAGACATGGACATCTTCGCTGCGGAGAGGCGCCCGCGAGAGGATGCTCAGGCCCCGGACGGCGGCGGCGGCGGCGATCTGACCTTCCCGTCCTATGTCGTGCGGCAGACCGGAGGGAGCCTGCTGACTGAGCCCTGCAGGCTGAAATTGCAGGTGGAAAGGAATTTGGACAAGTGAGTGTTTTCTGTCTGATAACTGCCTGTCATAAGTAGAATCCTAACAAGTTGGAAATCAGTGCTGTTAGGCAAGTCTGAAAGAGAATAGGTATTCACTTATTTCTTCATCTGTGTAACCAACGTGTGCTAGACGGGAGAGCTGCTATGATGGAAGGAAACGCTTCTGCCCTCGCGGAGCTCTCGTTTTGCTGAGGGTATAGGAAGGCAGGTAGATGATATAATTTACTGTCTGAGTCAGTGTTACGACCTGTGCAATAGGATCGCGACAGGTACCTTGGAAACGGAGGAAGGGATGTAAGTTTAGCATGGATTTTGGTGTGGCGAGGGAGGCGGTGACGGCAGGGACAGTATTTTGGAAGAGGCAACATTTGGGTTATATGTTCCAAAAACAGTAGAACCTGGGCCTGGTGTTGCTGTTTACCCTGGAGGTCCACTTAGTCAGAATAACTGTTTAGATGCAGTTTTGCCCATTTCACTCCACTAAGCAGTCTTGAAGCACTCCATAAACACTAATGGACTGACTCTAATTTACCTTTTAATCGGTCTCAAAACACAGAATGCTTCTTTCTGTCAGTTAGAACATTGTTTCATTTGTCATTAGTTCCATGCCTGGCTGGGAAAGGTCTTGAAAATATACATCCCCGGAGCCAACCTGAGTCAACTGGAAGCTGCTGTCAGAGCTGGCCCTCCATGTGCATCATTAACGAGGTCCTCTGGCGGTGCTCGTGTCCCCAGGGCCTGGTGCGCGGACCGAAGCTGCTGGTTCCGGCACACGATGGCTTTTAGTTTGGGGCGTTAGTTTGGGGGAAAGCAGCAACCTGTGCATCTCAACTCCAGGGACGGATGAGGAGTGGCTGTAAAGCAGTGTAGCGCTTTGCAAAGCAGTCTTGTTGCTCATACAGAGTATGATTTGAGTCCCCGTTTGGCCACTCCCTTTGCAGTCCTTGGGTTTGGGCAAGTCCTTTTATGTCACTTTTTCGTTTCCATCTGAATTAATGATACAGTTTAGCTGCTCTCACTGGGATTTTTGCATTTCATTCTTACTTGTTATTCAAGTGCGCACTGGCTGGTGTTCAGTTATGGTTGGCATGGGCTATATTTGGTTTTACTGGCTTAGCAGACTTAAGAGGAGCTTCATTATTTAGAAATTGAACACTTTGTTTTCTTTTCAAGTAATGCTTCCAAAAAAAAATGTGCTTTGCTACTCTCCATATCTAAACTTTACCCACTTTCATCAGCGTGTGTGTGCAAATTATTACACTCTGTTAGCCCAGAGAGAAGGCGATAACCGAACGTCAGGTGTCCTATCAGCTTCTCACTGCGCACACGCAGGAACCCAGGAGGGCGCCCAGTAATCCTTTCCAGCTTGCTGTCATTGACTGCATCGCTGGTGTTTTTTCACTTTATTGCATATAGGCTTTTTCTCTGGACAAAGTAGTTTTTTATATTCCCCTTCCCCTTGAAATCCTAACCCTCTATTTTATGTGCTCAGAGAGTAGTGTCCATAGGACATAGGAGGCCCGCTTCACCCCTAGCAGGGCAGAGTAGAAGGTCCCCAGTGTGGGGTGAGGTGTATTACTCCCCAGTCTGGGCTGCTTCCGTCTCACTCCTGCCCTTCTTGGCAGAGACGAGTCACTGCTGAAGATTTTATCCTGATGTCCCCCTGGGCTCTGTATAAAACACCAATTTCTTCAGTTATCACTAAATCTGAAGAGTTAAATAAAGAGCTTGTCATCTTTTCTTTATTGCTGTTCCAACTATAATGTTTAAATTATTTCTGAATCTCATGAGATTTTTTTTTCCTTTTTAATATATTAATTAACTCATTAGATTTGGGGACTTTGTAAATGTGCGTTTTGGGAGAAAAGAGGCTCTTTGTGGTTGAAGCGTGACGCTCAGGCATACTAACTTGCTTCATTTGGAGCCACATGACATTTTTTCACTGGAAGTTAGAAGCCGACGGTCACTGATGTAGGCGGGTACTGTGTAGCTCGTGTATTTGGGTGTGAGCCATGTCAGTGTTGTGAGTGATTCGTTTGCAAAAGCGACCTCTTCTCTTCTTTCACAGAGAGATAAGTCACGCCGTGCCAGACATCTCTATCCACGGCAGTCTGTCCTCAGTCCACTGCTCCTTGGATCTGTGCAAGTACAAGCTGATTCGCGGCTTACTGGAGAACAACCTGGGGGAGCCCATAGAGGAATTTATGCGGCCTTACGATTTACAAGACCCGAGAATCCATGTGAGTGAAACCTCACGTTCCTCTGTAGCTCCCATCGTCTCAGCTGATGGTCACGCTGTGCGTATGTTCCTCCGGTCACCGGGGGGAGAAGATGGAACGATAAGCAAATGAGATTTCCTGCCACATTAATCCCTTTTCGATTGGCATCCCCAGCTATGAACTGACCGGCGTTTTCTCTTTCCAGACGGTTCTGAGTGGAGAAGTGTACACGTGCATGTGCTTCCTCGTCGACATGGTGAACGTGAGTCTGGAGCTGAAGGATCCGAAAGGAAGAGAGGGTGCCGGGTCCCTAGCCAGGTATGGCTCCAGTTACGATATTTTGACAGTGACAGTGATAGCAGTACACATAATCCGCATGGTCTGGTGTAGCAGAGAGCAGAGGTTTGGAGTGGCGGCTTGCGGCCGAATGGGGTCTGCAAAGTGCTTTTCGAAGTTCACGTTCATCGCTGTGCAGGGCAGGCTGGCTTCGGCTGCGTGGTAGCCACGGGCACTCCACAGCACTGGTGGCTCGGGACCGCGAGGGTGACTCAGGCCGCGTGGGCGTCAGGCTGCTCTGCTTGCTGCAGTCGCCGTGGCTGACAGAGCAGACAGATTCTGGATGTGCCAGCGAGAAAAGCAAGAACTCTGGAGGGTCTGGAGTGGCAGCTAATGCCCTGGCAAACCTCGTGGGGTTGGAACAGGGTCCCTCACACGCACGACCGAGTCAGGACGTGCGGTCTTCCTGTGTGTCCACAGAGGGGGAGACCCAGGACTGCTTGGTGAGCCGCACTGATGGTTCTCTCACTGGCCAACGTTTAAAACATGGGGGTTTTCACATAAAAAGTTGGAATTTCAGTTTCTTTTGAGAAATTGGAAGTTTTGGCCCACGTTTTCATTTGGAAGCCCTGGAAGCTGAGGAGCCCCTTGGGGAGCCTTCAGAAAAGGCATGTGCTTACCTAGCACTTCACTTACTTGCTTGGTCAGTGTAGACCAGGAATTTGTGACTAGTGGTTTGGAACCTGTAGAAATGCGTTGCACTGGCACACTTGGTTACCTTTCATTTAGATCTCTTAACAGCCATGTAAGGCCATGCAGGTACAGTTTCTGTTTTCCAGATAGTTTTTGACTAGTGTAGGATTATATAGCTGGAAAAGCGGTTCGATATTTGAAAACAGAACTACGAGGTAGTGATTTCCCCACAGAAGCACACTCTCTCTTCTACTCTGTCGTCCCCTTAAAAACCCATCCGGTCTGTATCTACGTCAGCTGGTGGGAACGTGGGATAGTGAAGCTGGGCTTCAACGATTGCCTTGTTAGCTGCATTTTTTTTTTTTTTTTTTGGATGACTGGCTGTGCCCTTAGTTTTTTCCAACATGGAAGAATTCTGTACAGATTGTTGTGATGGTATTGAGTAATTATGATTTGTTTATTGCAGCTTTCTCTGTTATTAAAAACAGTCAGTCCTAAATGCATCTCCTGTTTGTGGATGAGTTGCATTATTTCTCTTTAATGAAGGATATTATTTGTTCTTGTAGTTCCCATTAAGCTATAGTGGTCTTATATAAAAATGCAGCAAACTCTGGGGAGAGAATCCCCCAGGCGGGCCAGGAGTCGACGGATGGAGGACTAAAGGGGCCCTCGGCATCCCTTGGGGATTGTTACATATACGGAGTGGGGCAAACGTAGAGTTACAGTTGTGAGTATGAGAAGCACAGTTTATTCTTGTATTGTTATTTATTAATTATTGTATTATTTTCCATCTAAACAACTATAAACCGACTTCTGCCACACCCTGTGACAGCCTTCTTAGACTTAAGATGAGAAATGAGAATGCTAATGAACCAAGACTGTCACACGTGCGTGGTCCTTATGAAATTCCTGTGGACGGGGTTGTCTCCTTGGAAATGGAAAGTAAGACACAGGGCACAGTGGTGCCAAGTCCATTCTGAGGAATCTGTTAAAATCAGTTAAAGATCTCAGAATGGAAGTTATTATCCTTTGTAGAATTTTGGCATATTTATTATTTTGTTCTTTTATCTTGAACTTGCATAATTTTGTAAAAGGGAAGAGTTTAGCATCTTGTCTGTTTTCCTTGCAGATTTGACTTCAAGAAATGCAAACTGCTCTATGAGAGCTTTTCCAACCAAACCAAGTCTGTTAACTTGGTTTCCCATTCCATGATGGCTTTCGACACCCGCTACGCCGGGCAGAAGGCCAGCCCTGGCGTGACGAACGTCTTCAGCTGCATCTTCCAGCCCTCCAAGAGCAGCAGCACAGCCCAGGGGTCCATTCAGATCGAGCTGCACTTCAGGTAGTGCATCTGCTAGGGGACAGTCGCGCCTCGGTGCTCGTCGGCCTCAGACCTCGTCAAGCCCAGTGCTTGTAGCATTTTGATGAGAAAAAAAAAACGTTTCAGCACTTGGCGCTTGCTCGGGACTCGCTGCACTTGCTACAATTTGTATGAGTCATGACAGTACCCTGCAAAAGAAAATTTCTTACGGGGAAAACTCGTTCAGTGCTGGTAGGTTTCAGCACTCCTCACGAGTTCTGGAATGAGTTGACGACAAGTTAATGACGAGTGCTGAGGTAGTACTGTGTTTTCCTTTGTGGCCAAGGCCATGTCGGCTTTTGATCTTCAAAGGACCAAGGAATCACGGAAGAGATAAATACATAATGGCACATCAGTGCAGGGTCCTGAGTGTTAACATAGCATTCCTGCAACCTTGCAGCTTCATTCATTGACCAAAAGGTGTCTCTGTTGGTTTAAGAAAAAGTAGTTTAGAGTTAAGCCAGATTCTTGAAATCAACCTGTTAGTTTAGACTGTTTTAATATGCAAAGCAACTTGGGAAGGAAGAAACTGTGCTTGTTTAAGGAAAAACAGACTTTTGTCTATGGAAATAACAGAAGGGAAGGTGGTTTTGACTTGCATTACCAATTCATCTACGAAAGTCTTGCTGACTCCTCCATTAAAAAGCGTTTTAGCCCCTGAACCAGATTGTTTTTCTTTTTGTCGTGTGGGGGGCGGTTTTGTCTGTGGAAAGTGCGTTGGTTCTGGAATCATGCAGATCTGGGCTCAGAACCTCCATTTCCCACTTCCCAGCTTTGTGTCCCTGGGACGAGCTGTTTAGCCTCTTTGAGCTCCATCTCCTTCTATAAGCTAGAGAACAGCTGCACCTGCCTGGCATACTGCTTGGCACAGATGGTGGAAGCGATTATTACTCCTGATGGAGGTCGTGTTATTTTATGATACACTGTGGTAAGATTTTATGACTGAGTGAGCCTTGGCCCGAAACCTGAACAGTTTAGGTCTGATCTAAAGAAACCCTTTTGTGCAAATCTGAAAGGAGACCTTTGGAAGCAATGCCAGTTTCATTCTGTTAGCTCCTAATGGTGTCAGATATATTGTAAATACAGACTAATACGTGAAAAAGCTGGGTTAAGTGAAGAGAAATAAGTGAAAACTTTTTTGTTAGGCATAAAAAGAAAAGATCATCAAGATTATTCATATATTTACGTGTTTAAATGTGCCTGACATTTCCATGTGCTGCTTGGTGAATTCCTCGGGGTTGAGATGTTTTTTAGGGAGAGGTTGTAGTCTCTCCATAATCTTCAGGAAGTCTAGCAAAGTAGACATTTAAACTTTTGTACGAACTAGTTGCCTCTTATCGAGCCCTACCACGAGCCAGGCACTTCACCTACCTTTAATTTAATTCTTACGAGTCTGCAAAGTGGGTGACTTCTTCCCCATTTAACAGACACCAGAATAGAAGCTCGGAGCGGGTTAAGTAACTCTTCCCTGGTCACACAGCTAGTAAGTGAGGCAGTGAGAGCTCAGACCCGGGTCTTTCCTGTCAAAGTGCGTCTTTCCCAATGGTCTTCGGCCCACCTCATCCCTGGTGATTGGGCTGATTGTGGTCAGATAATAGGCTTTGCAGCTCCTTTGTTTGAAGATGATGTTTATTTGACGAGGAGGCTTGTGTATGTTTGGTCCATCTGCAGAAACAATTTCTTTTTGGGTTTGCTTTGTTATTATTGACCTGGCTTTCTAAACTATCCACTAGTTTCTCAGCCTATCATGTCTAATATATAAGCAGCCTTGAAATATTGTTCTATTTATATACTCAAGGTATATAATTTCTTAGAGCTGAATAATAAAGCCTTACCTTGGCTCTGGCTAACAGAAGTTCCATTGTTAGCGAGAGGGTTAACACGTTCTCTTGATTGGAACTTTTGAACGCTTTCTGTGTCTCAAGAAGAATTGCTCTTTTGTTGGGATTTTGTATGTCAAATATAAATCATTTCACAGTGTTTAAAGGCTTGAAATATTTTCCAGAATAGGGATCAGACACACTTTGACTTTCCAGTTAGTGCATAGCTCTGACGGTCTGTGTTCAACACGGGGTGGAAAATTTTTACTGAGGGCAACATTTTTTCTCAATTACAAAAGGGTAAAGTGTTTCTGTGAAAAATGCTGCGTCTGTATGAAGGAGACATACATCATTGTGCCCTTTTTCTAGAGGCAGTGAGCCAGGTTTAGGAGAAATAAGAGGCTAGGGAAGCCAGCCTTCCACATATCTCCAAATCGGCTTTTCCAGAATAGGGGCCCTTCGAGGGCAGGGGCCAGGCACGTGCAGCAGCCAGAGCCCAGAGTTGCTTTGGGCTCGTGGAACAAAGTGCAACCCAGAAAGCTCCGCAGAAGCGCCCCGGCCCTTTTTCCTCTGCGCTTCCGATTTCTGCCGGCTGTGGGCTGATAGGGCCAGGCCAGGCCTGAGAGTCTTCTTTGAGCTCAACCCTCAAATATAGAAGTTGGAGTATTGGGGACTACAAAATGAATATTCTCTTTCCCTTTCCCCAATTCCACTTCTAGGGTGCTTGGGGTTATACCCACGGCAAATGTCACCTTATTTGTTCTCCTTCTCAGCTGAAAGATTTGGGCTGTCAGGTCAGTTCCAGCGAGAGAAACCATCAAGCACTAGTATGTAAAGTAGGTGTTTGTAAAGAAGTGATTCTAGACAGCATGGAAAGCGCCTCTCGGCTCTCCTTGAAATAGCCCGTGGGGAAGGGAACTGACATGTAGCCAACGCCTGTTCTGTGCCCGCTGCTTCGTCTCTTACAGTGTGACGTTTCTCATTTCATAAGTGAGGAAGCAGGCTCAGAGAAGGTAGGCAACTTAGCCAAGAGGACACATCTGGTTAAGGGGACAGGATGTAGGCCTGGGCTCTTTCTACTGTACCTTGATTTCTCAGCCTCGGCACTACTGACACTTTTAGGTCAGATAATTTCTTGTTATGGGCACTGTTCTGTACATCGTGGGTATTAGCAGCATCCCTGCCTCTGCCCATGAGATGCCACTGGTAACCCTCAGTGTGTCAGCCAAGAATGTACCTAGACATTGCCAAATGTCTCCTGGGGGACAAGGTCACCCCTTGTAGAGAACCATTGGACTACACTATGCTACTTTCTTACTCCTTCTTGCTTAAAAATATGATTAACTTTTGAAAACATACATTGAATGTTTTATTTCACCCGTGTTCAGAGTTTATTGATACTCAGAGTTGTCAGTTTAGAAAATGCTGGAACACCTGCCTTCTGCCAAACTGAGTAATATATTTGTAGGTTAATGAAATATCATGTTGCCCCTTTCTTATTTTTTTGGTCTTCTTCCTTTTAGATCTACGAAGGATTCCTCCTGTTTTACGGTAGTTCTCAACAATCTCCGTGTGTTTCTCATATTTGACTGGCTGCTGTTAGTCCATGATTTTCTCTACACTCCCAGCGACATTAAGAAACAGACTAATGTTACTCCTTCTCGCCACCGTAATGCGAGTAATGAACCTGCTGTAGTTCCCAAAACTGTGAAGAGCGGAGTAGTTACCAGGCGGTCTTCCCTTCCTGTGTCCGCGGAAAGGCATTTGGAGGTCAAGGTCAATGTAACAGGTGAGTCTTCATAGGTGTGAGTCACTGATCTCAGTTTGAACGTTAGGCTCAGTATGTGTGTTGCAGGATGACTCTTCTGTTGCCTTTCGTTTTTTAACAGAGTACGTACACGCTCGAGTCTTTTTTTAAAAGGTGATGCAACAGTTTTACTTTTTATTATTTTAAAAAGTATTTCACTTTTTAAAAAAATTATTGAATTTTAGAGGCAGGGGGAGGAAAGAGAGAGAAAAAAACATCTATTTTTGTTATTTCACTTATCGATGCATTCATTTGTTGATTCTTACATGGGTCCTGCCCAGGGATTGAACCTGCAACCTTGTCCTAATGGGAGGATGCTCTCATCCACTGAACTACTTGGTCAGGGCTACTTGAATCTTATAGACCAACAAGCATTGAGTCCCTGGCCCCTGTGCTTAGGTGCGAACTGTCCGGTCCACAGTGAAGGCTGCAGGGTCTCCCATCCCTCTCCTCAGCCCGTCGAATGCATGCTCCCAGCCTGAGCACTGCCTGGGCTGTGGGCTTTTTTCCCAGTGACAGGTCTGGCTTCAGTTCTCTATTTGATCCTTAGGGCCCCAACCCATGTGCCTTACTGAGTCTGGGCAAATCTGGTACGTGAAAATCTTCGTTTAGAAGGTAAACAAGTGAGGGGATTGGTTTTTTTGTCTACAAAAAGAATATTTTCTTTGTAAACAGAATTGTTGTGGTTTTTGTTAACTAGTGAGGAATTCTAGAAGAATATACCTGTGTGTATTTGTGTATTTATTGTTGTTTGTGATATTCCCTATGAACTATTCAATAGGTTGGAAGCAGCTAGCATTTTAAGTGGATTTAGTTTTGAAAGATTGATCTGTACATGTTTTTGTTTTTTTTAATTAACTTTTTTTTTTTAAAATTTTATTTATTTATTTTTAGACAGAAGGGAAGGGAGGGAGAAAGAAAGAGAGAGAGAGAAACATCAATGTGTGGTTGCCTCTCATGTGGCCCCCACTGGGGACCTGGCCTGCAACCCAGGCACGTGCCCTGACTGGGAATCAAACCGGCGACCCTTTGGTTCGCAGCCCGCACTCAATCCACTGAGCTACACCAGCCAGGGCTGTACATGGTTTTTGATGAAAACATACAGTACATAAAGGGAAGTAAATTGGCTGTGAACAAGTGAATAGGAAACTGCAGGTACTAATTTCAAAAATTTCTACATCACATTGGTCTACATTCTTTGAAAACAATCGAACAGCTACATAGCTGATGTAGCATCTTATGCTGTCTTACCAAGATGCATATCTGAACCTATTTCCTGGGGTTTAAAACAGACTATCAGCCCTGGCTGGTGTAGCTCAGTGGATTGAGCGCGGGCTGGGAACTAGAGGGTCCCGGTTCGATTCCCCATCAGGGCACATGCCTGGGTTGCGGGCCGGTTCCCCAGTGAGGGCCATGTGAGAGGCAACCACACATTGATGTTTCTCTCTCTCTCTGTCTCCCTCCCTTCCTCTCTCTCTAAAATAAATAAATAAAATCTTTAAAAAAAAAAAACAAAAAAACAAAACAGACTATCAGTCAGAGGAGGGATAATTCCCCAAGCTTCTGAATATCTGTTAGTCTTCCCAGAAGACCTAGATGAGAGATACATTCTGAGGAGAGAAACTGCGCTGCAGTCTTTTCTGCCTGTGTGGTGCTCTCGCGGCCCAGCTGTGCCTGGCCAAGTCCTAAGAATTTGTTCCGGGTGACAGTGAGGGAGGATGTCAGCATCCTAGAGGACAGGTCTCACTGGTTAACGCCTCCCTGGTAGACCCGTGCTGCCTAGTTTCCCACAGCTTGGCTAACGAGGCTGTCCTTCCCAGGTACAGAGTTTGTGGTCGTGGAGGACGTGTCTTGCTTCGATACCAACGCCATTATTCTCAAAGGCACCACGGTGCTCACCTACAAGCCCCGATTCGTTGATCGCCCCTTTTCAGGAAGCTTGTTTGGCATTGAGGTAAGAAGTCTGTGTGGATCAAAAGACTACACAATTGGCTCCAGGGAAAAGCTGTGGAAGGGGATGTTACCCCCTGAACTCGCATTAGGGGACATAATTAGTGACCTGGAAGACCCTTACCCTCCTCTTTTTCTCCTCGAACCTACCAGCTTACTCTAATGTGTGAATTGAGTCCTCCAGTGTCAGGCCGTTGATGTGCGGGGGGGCTCTCCCTCTTTCTCTTATGCCCTCTCTTCCTCAGGAAGTTCAAGGACACTCTCTCAGTCCCCTTTGCCCTGTCGGGCTCCCTGTTGTATCCTCTCGCTCTGCAGGTCTAGTCCTTGGCAGGTTTGTGAAGGTGGGGAAGTGGTCCCTATTTCCCCTGCACCCCCTTCCCCACCGTGGGCGCTCGTCCCTGTGAAGACTGAGGGCTGTATGGTCATGGAAACTTGGCTATAAAAGGGTTGAGGACCTTATGTATCATCCTTTTAGGAATATCTGATCTGTGAAGGGGCAACTCTGGAGAGTCATGCATGATCTAAAGGGGTGATCAGTGCTGCTTTAGGCCCAGGTTTAGTCTCCTGAAGGAGATAATTTGCATTGGAGTGGCCCCTGCAGCCTGGAAATTATATAGTACAATATTAAACAAAAACTGCTCTGCCTCTTTGTAAGCTGGGGGTTGTGGAGAGAGGAGGGAGATGAGGCAGATTATTATCTCTCAAATGTTCTTAATTCACTGATCGCAGCTAACATGCTTCTTGTTACGATATCACAAGGTTGGGTCAGGGTTACTCATCACTTCCTTCCCCTTTGCGACTGAACTCTTCATGCCCTGTTCTTTCCAGTGGCACTGTTCAGAAGTTGGATGAGCAAAACTTGTCTTCACTGTCCAACATGTATGGTACTTTTCTTTTCCTGGTCAGATACAGCCGATTGAAAGCTGTAGAGATTTCACTTCTTGACCACTTGTTTCTCTCATATAGAGAAACCTCAGTTTGAGAGGAAGGATTTGCATGCTGGTGTGATGTGAGCCGATCGTGAAGTTACTGTTCTTCTGCTTTCCAAGCCAGCACAATACCAGCTTTGAATGGGAACTCTTGGTGACTGATTAATGAACTGTTAGGTACAATTGGGTTTTGTGTAGCAGAAGCCCCTGAAGAAAAAAGGAAAATGAAACTTTCCTGCTCCAGAGTCTTAGAAAAACTGCATGGCAAAATATTTGAGATTCCTGGAAACACTTTCAGTCTTGTTCTTTAGGCAGCATGTTGAATCTGAATTTTAAGACCTCCTTGGTGCATCACTGGGGACAGACTTATAAAGAAAGTAAAATGAGTTAATTCTAAATATAGCAAAGGACCTTGGCACCAAACATGTTTTTTAATATCTTTAGAAAATGTCAAAATGAAATAAAAGAAGGCTGGGGGAAGGAGCAAGGGAGACCAAAACGGATGCTCCTCTTCTGTACTCTTCTTGAGTATGGTCATTTTTTTCCCTGTTTATTTTTATTTTTATCTTATTTAATTTTTCCCCGTCACCACTTATCCCAATAATTTGGTTTTATAATAAGAGTCCTCTCTCCCTTCTCTTCTGTCTCCTCATAAATAAAATATATTTATTTTAAAACTTTTAAAAATAGAATATTTCAAGCATATACAAAGGAAACAAAATAATACAATAAATCCCTATGTAGTTATTGCCCAGCTTCAGTAATATGGTTACTTTCAACTATGAAAATAACAACTGTATAAAATAGGGGGACAGGAGGGAAAAACCACCTATCCCTCCATACATAACTTCTGTTGACATTTTGATAGTTTCTTTCTTTAAAGTCACGGTGTGATAATTACTTTTATGGGGCTTCTTTCACATAACCATTATGTAACTATTTTCCTAATTTAATATGGCCATTTTAACTATCCCTTTTAAATGGCTGCAAAAGTATTCCACTGAGTAGATAAGAATATTGAGTGATAAAACCTTGGGTGCTCTTCATCGTTTTTATTAACTATTAAATAATAGTTGGGTGAATTTTTCTTTGTTGTGCATTACTTCCTTAGGTACTAGTTCCTAGAAAGAAGTAGGATCGCTGGATCAAAGCGTGTGAAAGTTTTAAGTCTCTTGTTACGTGTTGCTAAACTGCCGTTCACAGGGACCGCTGTGTACTCCTGGCAGTGCCTGAAGTCCCAGCCTCACCCTTCACAGTGCTTCAGTAGTTACTTTGCGTGTTGAGATAGTACAGGGCTGTTGGCTTCTGAGATAGTCTTTTTTTCTGCTGATGGTTAGGTTCTTTCTAGATCAGGCATTCATTCTAACCATACTGTATTCCCTTCCCCAGGTGTTTTCGTGCCGACTAGGGAATGAGCATGATACGGCTCTTTCGATTGTTGATCCAGTGCAAATTCAAGTGGAGCTGGTGGGGAATTCTTCTTACCAGAATAGTTCAGGGTTAATGGATGCATTCAACAGCGGAGATTTCCCGCCTGTCCTGGAGGTAATGATGAAAAGCTGTGTGACACACTGATGTACCTCAAACACTTTCCTGAGCTTGGGCTACTTCTGCACCCTGCTGGGCCCAGCATGTTAGTTCCTGCAGTCAATACAGGATACAAATGATACTGTCTCTGTTTTAAGATCTTGCTGTCTTCTGGAGGATTAAAGACCTTTTAATTGTCTGGTATAATCTTGACATTCTGTAACAGTTTACAGAAAGCAGAAGTCAGCGTAGGTAGGACTGTTAGTGGTGAGTGGAACTCAAGGTCAGGTAGTCTGAGTGGAGGGTAGGATTGATAGAAATAGGCTGGGGGAGCGCATGCCATGTGAGGAAGCCTTCAGGTCGCGCAGCGGTGGCCCAGCACTCGTGAGGCAGAGCAAGGTCTCACTGGAAGGGACGGGATGTCAGGCACTGAGGAGGACACATGGGGAAGCAAAGGAGGGCGGGGCCAGGCAGGGAAGGCTTAAGAATTTGGTGTTTATTTCTTTGGTAGAGGGAGAATGATTAATCATTCCATTTGAACCAGAGGAGCCTGAAAGAGGGAGAAAAGCCATTCTGATTTTCAGCCTTCAAAAAAATTAATCAGTGAATAAACAAAGCACCATACCCAGACATTGGAACACTCATTCATTCCTTTTTTCAAAAGATTTTATTTATTTACTTTTATTTATTTGTTTTTTTAAAAAGATTTAATTAATTTATTTTTAGAGAGAGGGGAAAGGAAGGAGAAAGAGGGAGAGAAGCATCAATGTGTGGTTGCCTCTCACATGCCCCCTACTGGGGACTTGGACCCTGACTGGGAATTGATCTGGCGACCCTTTGGTTCTTAGGCTAGAGCTCAATCCACTGAGCCACACCAGCCAGGGCTATTTATTTACTTTTAGGGAGAGTGGAAGGGAGAGAGAGAAAGAGAAGGAGAGAAACATCAGTGCAAGAGAGAAATATGGATTGGTTACTTCTTGCATGCCACCGACTGGGGACCCAGCCCTCAACCCAGGCTTGTGCCCTGACTGGGGATCAAAACTGTGACCTCTCTGTTTGCAGGCCACGCTCAATCCACTCAGCCACACTAGCCAGTTCTAACGGTCTGGTGTGGTCTGTTGCTGGTGTCTGTACGGCTTTTACCAGTGGTAGCTGTGTTGCTGGTCTCTGAGGAAGACCAGATTTTAGGAAGTGTCAGTGTGGAACCTGACTCATTCAGGGTTCTGTTTGAATAAAGAAGAGATAATTTTGTTGGTTGGTCATTTTGTTTCAGAGATTCAAAAAATTAAATAGATCAAAGCAAAGTGGATTTTAAAAAAGTTGCTAATAGGCTCTCCTATCTCCCCTATAGCCATTCTTTGACCCTCTGCTTTAATAATTAATATACTTGTACGAAAGTTGTCCTACTGAAATATTCTAGTAATTTTTCTAGGTTGGTGTTTTTTTATCCAGTACAGTTTTGTGAACTTTGACCTCATAGGTGAAACACCTTGTCTCATGGCTGTTAATGCTTAATTTTGTGATCTTTCCAGTCTTCAAAATGAGAAATTTAGTATAGTGTCTATTGGACTTCTGAAAGTTGAATTAGGAATTGTACCTGTAGGTGGTGTAGATGTAAAGCCAAATGTAACTTTAAGAACTTTTACCTTTTACATTTCGGTAGATTCAGTTACAAGCCCTGGATATCAGACTCTCCTATAATGATGTTCAGCTCTTTCTTGCCATTGCAAAATCCATCCCTGAGCAAGCTCATGCAGCAGTGCCCGATGCAGTGGCCTTGGAGGCCAGTTCCGGTAGCAGTCACCTCTCTGGGGCATCTGGAGTTGGAGAGGAAATCAGAGAAGGGACAAGACATATCTTAGATCCTGTCTTGGGTAGGTATTTAAGTATAAAATCCACTCAATCTTCCCAATAACGCTCCTTCTTTTTAAGTTTTAAGATTTTCTTTTGCACAGTTTAATTGTTCAGAGTATGATTATATGTCATTAAGTATAATTGTGATCTTAAATATGCCTAATTTTTTAAATTTTATATACTTATTTATTTTTATTGTTGTTCATGTACAGTTGTTTCTATTTTCCCGCCACTACTCCCCCCACCCCACGCTGCCCACCTCCCACCCTCAATCCTCCCCCGCCTTTGTCTTTGCCCGTGGGACCTTTGTACATGTTCCATGACCACCCTTTCCCTTCTTTCTCCTGTTATCTCCCTCCCTCCACCCCTGGAGTTTTTAATTTTAACGTCCCAGACTGACTGCTCTAGCCTATGCTGTAGTTCCTTTTTTTTTTTTTTTTTTTTAAAAGACTTTATTTTTTTTTATTTTTAGAGAGAGGGAAAGGGAGGGAGAAAGAGAGGGAGAGAAACAGCAATGTATGGTTGCCTCTCATATGGCCCTCATGGGGACCTGGCCTGCAACCCAGGCATGTGCCCTGACCGGGAATCGAACCGGGACTGCCTGGTTCCCAGCCTGCGCTCAATCCTCTGAGCCCCACCAGCCAGGGTTGTAGTTCCTTTTATAGCTTCTTCTGGAGTTATATGGATAATGCTAAGGTTTGATTTTAAACTTTGAGTTTCCTCTGAAGTTCTATAGATAATACTAAGTTTCAATTTTAAGCTTTTAGAAACACAATCAATATATGGAAAAGGTTTCCTAAGATTTTCAGGGTACTCTTGATGAAAGTCTTCAACGAGGAGCCCATTGTTGCCTTGAAAAATGAAATGTTTTAGTCACCAGCTTCTGAGTTTTTTTTCTTAAATTAGTCTGTGGGTTAATTGACATAAAGTCATCATTGAAAGCCATATGCATTTTTCCTAGAGCTGCAGCTGGCCAGACTGCAGGAGCTGGGCTTCAGCACGGACGACTGTCGCCGGGCTCTTCTGGCGTGTCACGGTAATGTGCCTCAGTTATCTCCTTGGCTCGATACACGCTCCTTTCCGTTTCCTCCCCTCGTCCCGGCTTAGGGACGCAGAGAGCTGCAGTGCGCGTTGCAGGCCTCCCTGCTCTTCTGCGAGCCACTGAGAGTGGGCAGCAGTGTTTTGTAGAGGATCAGAACATGGGCTCTGGAGCCAACCGACTGCCTCAGATCCTTCCTCTGCCACTTAGGTCCTCCTTCTTAGTGACTTAATCTCTCTGTACCAGTGGTTCTTTATCTGTAAAGTGAGAATAAGAGGACTTCCTTTGGAGGTTTGCTGTAAATAAGTTAATAGATGCAAAGCACCTAAGCAAAGCACCCGGCACACAGCAAGTGCTTTACAGATGCTAGCCATTGTTACCCGGGCACAGGCACTGCTGGTGATGCCGATTGTCGCGGCCACTCACTGAGCCCCTGCGTGCCTCACCCTGTGTTTTCCTGTTGAACCCTCAAAGGCCTTGCATGCAGGCATTGTTACCTCCACTTGTGCTGTGGAGACTGGCTGCGTAAACGGGTCCTCTGTCAGCGAGGGGCTGAGATGGGTTTCACGCAGGTCTGCCCATGTTCTTTCCGTGGTGTCGCAGCCTTCCCACCCTCGTCCGTGTTCCCATTCTCTTCACAGAGAGAGGCACAGCCAGAGCTGTGTTTTGTCCCATTCTTCGTAGTTGTGTGTATGCTCTCTCTCCACTTCTCTATGTGCCACGTGCACATATGTACCCACGTATTTGTAGTGTTTTATATGGAGAGTTTGTATTGCAAATGCAGTTTGAGAGCCTTTTTTGCAATACAGTTTTGTTGAGTAATTACAATTATGATAATCAGCAGCGTCTTCTCATGCCATTGCAGTGATTTGTGAACATTGATTTTTGAGCTAAGAGTATCGTATAATTTATTTAGCCATTTTCAGTTGCCTTTTATTCTTTGAATATTATGCATTGTTCTATAAGACATTTTTTTTAATTTTTTTAAGAAAATTTTTATTTATTTATTTATTTATTTATTTATTTTTAGAGAGAGGGAAAGGAGAAAGAGAGGGAGAGAAACAGCAATGTGTGGTTGCCTCTCACATGGCCCTCACTGGAGACCTGGCCTGCAACCCAGGCGTGTGCCCTGACTGGGAATCAAACCGGGACCGCTTGGTTCCCAGCCCGCGCTCAATCCACTGAGCTACACCAGCCAGGCCTATAAGACATTTTTTTGGTGTGAACTTTTGTCTACATCTTTTAAGTATCTCCTTGATAGAGAGACTTAATATTGTAAATATCAGATCAAAGGGAATAGGCATTTTTTTGGTTCTTTACTTGAATTGACAGATCTTCTAGAAAGATTGTACCAGGTTATACTTTGACTAGTTATGTGTGAGCATGCTGGTCTCACCACATAATTGTTTTCATCAATTGACATCTTTTTCTTTCTGAAGCAGTTGAAGGTGGATCTAGTTATCTTTTATCCCTTGGTTTTGTTTTTACATCATTGTTTTTTGATTTAATAAACTTTATACCCCTTAATGTTTGCATTTTTCTATTGTTTTTAACTCTAACAATTCAAACATTAAAAATTTTTTTTCTAAGAGCCTTTTGGATTTTTCTTATTTTTTATTTCTTTAGTAACTGAGGTTTAGTTCCATTAAAAATAAAGATGATAATAGCAACTAGCGTTTGTTTTTTTTTTTTAAAGATTTTATTTATTTTATTTTTATTTAGAGAGAGGGGAAGGGAGGGAGAAAGAGAGGGAGAGAAACAGCAATATGTGGTTGCCTCTCACATGGCCCTCACTGGAGACCCGGCCTGCAACCCAGGCGTGTGCCCTGACTGGGATCAAACTGGGACCGCTTGGTTCCCAGCCCGCGCTCCATCCACTGAGCTACACCAGCCAGGGCACAGCTAGCGTTTTTAGAACCTTTGCTTTATGGCACCTCTGCTCTGAGAACTTCCCGTGCACACGTTCTCTTCCCCTCCCCAGTCCTGTGAGTGTGCGCTGCCCCGCCCAGGGCAACCAGGTGACTGGCCCGAGAGCCGACATCTAGTTAAGCGCCAGGATCAGAAGCCAGGCCACCTTTCTCCAGAGCCCATGCCCTTAGCCACTTCCCACTGTTCCATGCACTGGCCTCTGGTAATTTATAAGTATGGGGGTTGCATTGCTTTTCTCTTTTCTCTTTCCTTTCCTTTTCCCTTCCCTTCCCTTCCTTCCCTCCCTCCCTTCTTTTCCTAGCTCTGGCAATCTGGTTGTGTTCAGGGAGCTGTTATTTACCAGTCATGTGCTCCACACATGCAGTTCTCCTTGCCGTCTCTTCTCCAGGAGTTGGTGATGGGTTGCGAGGACAGAGTGTGTGCAGAGACAGGCCTTTGAGCATAGTTACAGAGCCGCACATCGGTATATGAGGAACTACATAGTGGAGATTACGTGCTTCAAAACCAAGTGGTACCCCCTGGGTTCTCTTTTTCTCTTCTCGCCTCTCCTTCAACGGTGTCATCATAGAGGGAGGATGGCCTTCTGGAGATGTTTCGAGCCAGAACACGAAAGGTGTAGTGGATTGAGTAGAAGGCACACAACAAAGAGGGCCTTGTTATTTGCTGCGTAGCAGAGTTCCTCCTATGAATTATGGGATTTTCCTTTTTTTTTTATGTCTAAGAATACATCTGTATCAAGGTTCTCCTGGGCTGTCCAGTAGGGCTCTGTACACTTTTTCTGCTTCCTCTGTGAGTTGCTTGAGTAGCTGTGGGAACTGGCTGAACTGATCACCTTTTACTTTCTTTGAAGGCCAATTGAAAAAGGCAGCAAGTTGGTTGTTTAAGAATGCTGAACCTCTGAAGTCTCTTTCCCTGGCCTCTAAGAGCCGAGAGAGCCAGGGGACGGTGCCAGCTCAGCTGATCTCGGGCGTGGAGATTAAAGCCGAGAGCGTGTGCATCTGTTTCATCGATGACTGCATGGATTGTGACGTCCCCCTCGCCGAGCTCACCTTTTCCCGTGAGTATTTGCCTGACTTTCAGATTCGTTTCAACGACTTGCTGAGTTATTTGGGGCTGTTTCGTGTTATTCATGCTCTCCTCTACTTAGTAGGATGGATGAATATTTAGATAGTGGTTTTACATAGTTTTTCATTATTTGTATTTTAAAGAAATGTGTATTTATTTGCCATATTTGCCATATGTCCGCCTATAGCTGAGGAATAATCAGAATTGTCATGGACAAAATTTCTGTTATATTAACAGCTCTTGCTAAATAATTCCTGGTCTCTCCATATTGTTTATCTTCTTATATATCTGAATATTGTGGTGATCGTAGTGTTATTAAAGGCATTTAAAATGGAAGCTCAGAAAAGAATGCTTCTGCTCTGTATATCTTTTCAAAATAAAAAGCCCAGTCTCATTAGGAAGCTCACCTGAGAGTGTCCTCCGTGGGGCAGGAAAGAGGTAAAGCCATCACCCCAGAGACCTCTGCAGTTGGAGGGGGACTAGGGCAGGAGAGTGTTATCCTGAGTCTCACCATTGTAAGCCTTGTCCCTGAGGCTGCTGAGCAGAATAAAGGAACAGCTCCCTGCTGTGTTTACTCTCAGTTTTCCATTGCTTTCATCTTGTTAGCCTCTATTCCTTTCAAAGAAAATTGGTTCTCAGGATTTAATTCGACTTTTCCATGTTGTAGAGGTTTTCCTTTCCCTATGCTTCTGGGCACTACAAGGGCCATGTCATTAAAACTGGCAACTGGGACTTGGACTGTTTCCACGAGAATTTTTCTGCAGAGAACCGTTATTTCTTATTTTTCTATGGTGATCTTAGAAATTTGAGCTAATGTTTATCAGGACATGACTACTCTTATCACTCACTATACCTTCTTTTAAGATACTCAGGTAGAAATATGTGTTTTATGTTCCCACACACTTCAGATACATCTGGGTGCTGGTGCTGGGACGGGGTCGGGGGGGAGACAGGGAGGCATTCGCCTCGGTCGCAACATTCAAAGGGGTGCCCTAAAACTCCGTAATTAAGAGAAATATATTTTAATGCTATATTTTAAAAATCAGAAATCATGCAAAGAAATGCGTGATGAAGAACATACCAAATTTTTGTGTGCTTGCTTGTGAGATCATCAGCATTAGCTGTAAGTTGCATGTCTTTAATGGGCTTTGTCTGCAGAAGAGGGTTTTGGTCGCCCCTGCCCCAGCGCCGCGGTAAGATTTGCTTTCGTTGCAGGTCTGAATTTTCTTCAGCACATAAGGACTAGCCCTGAAGGCTACGCCCACTTCACCCTTTCTGGAGATTATTATAACCGTGCTCTGTCAGGTTGGTTTAAGCGTGTATTATTGTGGGATTTAAAAAATAACACAAATATTTGCCTGGGCCTATTTCTACATAAATTTTACATGAGGGAGTTGGGGTGGGGCAGGGTGAGGAAAGATTAAAAACAAGTGACTGCATAAGCACAAAGGACAGAGATTTTTCCTTTTTTCTAAAAACATATCTGGTGTGTTTAAACTGAGTTATTTAAAAAGACGTTTGATAGTTAATTCTTTTTGATCCTGAAGTTTGGCTTATTCGAGAACATGAAATTGCTCCATAGCGAAGGGTCATCTGGCTGGCTGATAGTAGCTGCATTTCCAGGGAGATTGATGGCCCTAGTCATTTTAAATTTCAAGCCTTCTCACTCCCTACTGGACTTCTTTGTTTTATCAGAAGAGTACTGAGTCAGTGATAAAGTATAATCGGCCATACCTACTCCCTAAAGTAAAACACAGTTAATCAGAGCAAGCTATTCTTCCAGAGACCGAAAATCTGCACGTGCTACAAGGCATTTTCAGGCTTCTCTCCTTGCATTGGAGAGACCAAGGTAAGGGCTGACACAGATCGACCTTCAGGAGCCAGCTGTGCCAGGGCGGAGCAGCTTGGGCTGTGGAGTCCTTGACTTTCAGAGAGGCTTTAGTAGCCGTGGACACAGCAAGCAAAGCAGTGCTGTGCGGTCCGGGTTTAGACCAGCGGTCGTTCCCTTGCTTTCAGAGGGAAACTGAGCCTCCATTCGTTGTGCTGCTGCCGAATGTTCTAGAGTGCACCTCTAGAACATTAGTCCCAGTTTTCCCTTTCTGTTCTGGATTCATTCAGAGGTAGCAATCCTGTGTCCTCATTGTTCAAAATGTTTAACTTTAGTGTAGTGGCCCAAGTCTTGCTATATAAGAGAAACTCTTACAGGGCAGATGGTAGCTGTTTTTCTGAGAATCATTTATATTCTCAGCAAATGTTTCTTCCTTTTAAAGTTGTAGGATATGAACACAGTCAGCTGACTAAGTGCTAGCGCACCTGCTTTATGCTGCATGTTGGATTGGATTTGCATTCGTAAATCAGCTCAGACATGGCTGATTGTTTAAGAAAACTGTTCAGATTTACTGGCCTTGAAAAGTATCACATTGAGATATGATTTTTCTCACCCAACATACTGGCAGAAATTAAATGTGACACTATTAAGTATTGGTGACAATATGAGCCATAGAACTCTTATTTCCTGCTATTAGAATTGTAAATTGGTACAACTGCTTTGGAAAATAATGTGACATGACCTAGTAAAGTTGAGCGTAAGCATACTTAACAACCCAGGATTATGCTGCTTCTGGGCCCATGCTCGGAGAATCTCTTGCTTGTGTGCCCTAAGAAACGAACACAAATCGCTTGTAGTGGTGTTCTTCCGAATAGCCATAAAACTGGAATCTGTGATGGTCTCTCAGCAGTGGAATGGATAGATTATTCCTAAATGAATTGCAATTCAGTGGTGAAATCGACTGTATCACAGATACATGGCATCAATATGAGTGAATTTCAAAGATACGTTGTTGAGAAAAATAGAAACTTACAAAAGAGTACATGCAGTTGGATTCCATTTATGTCAAGATCCCCAACAGAACAGACTAATCAATATGTTCTTAAGAACTGTGTACACGTGTGGTAAAACTGTAAAGAAGAGCAAGGAAGTGATTAGAAATTCAAGCCCCTGGTTATCAGGTGTTGGTTGGGAGAGGGTTGGTAGAAGGGGGAGTGGGGCTTGGGCCTCGAAGGCGCTTGTGATTTTCTCGTTCTTAAAGCTGAATCAAGGGTATATGAGTTTTGCAGTAATTTTATTCTTTAAATCACATATATATGTTGTTTATATACCTTTTGTACATACGACATTTTAAGCTTAAAAATGTGAAAAACCTAATGAATTTCTAAGTATATCTAATTATTTAACCAGTGGACTTGTGATGTAAGCAGGAGAATAAGGTTGAATAGTTACTTCAGTCACTGATACTGCTTTTCCATCCTGAGCCTGAGACTCCTCCTTCATCCTCAGAGGATCGAAACCAGGTTCCGCCTGCTCTTTCAGGGAAGAGGGCTCATCTTCTCCCACCCCTGGGGGACCGTGGTCGGGCACAGACGGGCTTTTCTACTTACATCCCTTCGGCAGCACAGACACCTGTAGGGTGACCTGTAGCTGAAGGTGGTGCTTTCCTTGTGAAAGCAGATTGGAGATAGAAGCTAGTAAGCTGTAGTTTGTCCTTGCTGAGCATTTGTGAAGTGTTCCCTTAGAAACTCTTGATATCTGCTGAACAGATGTCTTATTTCCTGTGTTCTTGTAGGCTGGGAGCCATTTATTGAGCCCTGGCCCTGCACTGCGTCCTGGCAGCAACAGGCAGCTGGCCGTCTCCACCCTCCTCGACTGAAGCTGGAGGCCAAGGCCAAAACCCGTTTGGACATCAACATCACTTCGGTACTCATTGGTGAGTGGGAAGTTGTCTTCAGAAGACTGATACATTTCTGTACACGAGTGCCTTGTCTGGAAGACTGTTAATCTTGGTTTAGGAAATACTGGGGCCCGTAAAAGACATCACTTATGTGTCATGGCTGCTTTCCTGAAAAATCCTAACTTCGCCTCATGATTTTTCTCAACCCGCTTGAGAAGAATCCCAAATTCCAGAGCCGGCACCCCAAATTAATGCTATCAACAGTCAAACAGGAGCTTAGACTGCTTGGGAGACACAGATGTCCATGGTGAACTTCCTCCCATCATGCTTGGTCACGGGGGTTTAGAAGTGGCTTTAGATTCACTTCTCTCAGGCAATTCACTGAATCGTTCTTTAAAGGTGTAGTTTTTACCTTGTCTTTGTAGCAGGATAAGAGTGTTTCCCATCTATTATTATGTTGACTTAACTCTGAAAAACCATTCTGTTAAAGGGGTGGCAAGCCTGTGGTGTGTGTTCTGCACATTTCTTTGACAACATGGAAATGTACCATACATTCCTGGATTCGGTAGTGAGTCAGAACCACTGTGTGCTTGTATTTAGATCATCTATGAGTAACATTATCTTACAGCTTACACTCACCTTTGGAATTACCGATCTGACCATCTGATTTTGGTGACGCCGTAGTTGTCTCTGAGTGATAACACACACAGCTGCAAATCTGTGAACTTTCTTCAGTGTGTGTGTTGGATTGAAACTCTCGGAATGTCCATTGGCTTATTCCATGTCAGTAACATGGAGAGAATGTATAGTGAAATAAGACCATGTGTGTATTGATTTCTGAATTTTAAAACTTGTTTTATGAGATCAGATTTCAATCATTGATTTGCCTGGATATTAGTATTACCTGTGTAATAGTAAATTGGTCTTATGATCCTTCTATACTGTGTTATTTTGATTCCTATGTTATTTCTTCTATAATCTCTTCACCTGGAGGCTGAGATAAAGGGTGGGGCAGTCTTTGAAAAGCTACAGTGAATGAGGGAGCTTATCTCAGACAAAAAAGTTCATTGATATTTCAGATGAGAATCTGTCTACTTAAAAATATCTTCCAAAAGACATTCTTGTTAGTGGTAAAGCTGTTTATTTAAAATTTTCATTTCCTTATTCCTAATACTGTGCTAAAACCCAGAAACATTGTTGTTACCACTTAGTGTTTAAATAAATCTCATTTAGGTAGCCAAATATTGGAACTGAAAACCAGAAATGAGTAATTCTTGTTCTAAAAAGTGTAATATCTTAATTAGTATAAGATGTCTTTATCCTTCCCTGGCTGATGTGGCTCAGTGGATTGAGTGCTGGCCTGTGAACCAAAATGGTTGCTGGTTCAATTCCTGGTCACGGCACATGCCTGGGTTGTGGGCCAGGTCCCCAGTAGGGGGCGCTTGAGATTCAACTACACATTGATGTTTCTCTCCTCTTTAAAAAAAAAGTGTCTTTATCTGGGCGTGGTATATCATAATTATTTTGTTAACCTATTCTCCCCTTGTAATTCTCCTATGAAAGAGTAAAACCAGGCTGGAGAATTGGCAGCTGGATTTCAGCCTCTTGAATTTGATCTTTAACAGCCTCCAAATTGGTCTTTTTGTCTATAAACCCTGTCCTCTTAGCATGGGATTCCACTCTCTGCATACAGCAAGCCCTTCTCTTCCGTACACTTCTTTGCTAGGTCCTTACTCCAATATGTTGTGCCAAAGTCACACCAGTCACACCGAAGTATTTAGTGTCCCCTGAATGTGCCATGTACTGGCATGTCTTGCTGTCTTTGCATACGCCGTTGTCTCTGCCCGCGTCCCTAACCCCCACTGGCAGATTCATTCTTTAAGGCCCACAGCAAAGGTTCCCCTGCTGAGATTCCCACGTGTCCTTCCCCACTGCTGCCAAAGCAGAGTAAGTCTCCCCTGTTCTGTGCTCCCGTGAATTCCATTTTTATCTAGGTTTCCTCTCCTCTCACACTGTGGTACTGTTTTTGTGGTAAGGGTTGTTTTGTTAACGCGAGTTTCTTCCGGAGGAGTGTGAGGTTCTCTGGGGGACAGACTCGCACAGAATCGAGCATATTGCCCACCAGGTAACGAGGCATTTGTAACAGCTTGTTTTGCTGAATTGGCATTATCTGGCTTGAACCTTCAATATTTTCTACTTCTGTTCTTAATGTCTCTGGGGGAATTTCTTCTAGACCAGTATGTGAGTACCAAGGAATCGTGGATGGCAGATTACTGTAAGCAGGACAAGGAAGTAGACTCGGCCATGTCAGAAGACTGGATGGGCTCTTCGGTGGATCCTCCGTGCTTTGGACAAAGTAAGGTTTTTCTCTGCAGATGTCTAACTAAACTGCTCTCGACCTACAGAATGCTATTTCATTGAGAAATCAAAAATTATTTTCTATGGAAAGACCAACAGGAAATTCTGACAATCTTCTACAGTTCTGTTTTAGTCTTTGGTGAGATAACATTTTTCTGGCACAAAATACTCAGCTCCAATTTCACCTGTGTGGGAGAGAGGATCTGCAAGATACAGTCCCTAAACTCTGGTAACTTTGCACATGAACCGGTGCACCTGAGTGTGCACTGAGGTCAGCCATCGCTCAGTTTGTGTTTTACTTGGCTAAACGTTCCTGTATCCTGAACTTTTTGACTGGAGTTTTAAAAAGATCTTTTCAGTCTTCTAAAGCTAAAGATTGGATATATATGCTTAAAGAGAGGGAGGGCAAAATACCCCATGCGGAGAGGATTGTTGGCGGGGGGCATGTATTCTTCACAAAGTATGAAAGCATTGAATGCCCAGCCCCTGGAAGAAAGAGGAGTCAGTTTGTTCTCTGTTAACGCTGTTTTCTTTCCTTGTTTAACGCTTCACTGTGGAGCTCTGATTTCCTCAGAGCCGGGGAGTTGGTGATGGCCAACTGCACGGTTCTTAGTTGTTCCACAAGCCATTGTCATTCAGATGCAACTCAGCCCCAGCCCTTTCAGTGTGGTTTCTTTGGGGAGTCTTGGCTGGACTTCACATAGCTCATGAATACTTAAATATTCCATCTGGTCTGCAAACGTGTCACGGGAAGATGGATTTTTGTAGTGTAAGAAGTATTTGAACTGGTTCGTTTCTCCTCAGCGTTGATAAATGGACTTTCTCTCTGCCTTGTCCATCTAGGAGGGACAGGAAATGTCAGCTGTGCTTGCTCTCTGTACTCCCAGGCTGTGGCTTTCAGTCCCAAGGTCACTGCTCAGGAGCCAGGGCTTTTCAGATATCATCAGCTTCAAATTCGACTCCTCCTCTAACCTTCCCAATTTGTGTGTCAAGAGAACGTAACATAGAATTCTACCCAGAAGACTCTAATCTCTGTAATATGTTACGTGTCTCAGGGAGTGTGTGTTTCTAAAAGCATTCGTACGAGGGGATCTTACATCCAGGGGCGGTGCAAACACGTAGGGAGGCTCCATCGCCAGGATGCTAATGAAGGGGTTTCTTTCCTCCCTCTCCTTCCTCCCCTGCCCTTAAGAAAAAAAGTTCTCTTCCTTTAAAGTTAATTAGCTGCCTTACTTATGTTAAATGCCTCTGCTAAATTAAAGCTGGTTTTATTTACTTAGATTTTTATAGTTACTTAGGCATATAAAGGTGTAATGTTTCTTTTTAGTTAGACATAGCTGAATATATCTAAATTTCCAAACCTTTTTTCTCATTAGAAGTTCCTGGGTAGTAGTAAGTCAGATGGGATTGTGTCCTTTTAATAGACCTACTAAAATAATTGCTGGCCATTTGTTTTGAAAGTCAGCTGTTCAACGGACCACAGACATTCAGGTCTAATTCATGAATATCTAGTCATCCCCCACCTCCCTCAATTTGTACGTTTTATTCAGGGCAGCTTCAGTGGGAGCTCTTGGAATAGAGATTCTTAATATGAAATTCAGCCTAAGGGAGCTGCCGATTTCTCTCTGTTTCTTTAGCAGGGAAAAGAAAATAACAGCTTTGCTTTTGACTTAATTGTTGGCTTTGTTCAGTAAGTGCTGAGACTCCGCAGTAAACCTGGATGGCATGGCACCTTACTGAACCTACTAGTTCTGTATCCCAAGGACATTGTTTGGAAATAGAAATATTCTAAAAACTTCCGTGTTTAATGTATAATGTAACTGTACTATGAGATCACTCCTTAGTAACGTCACTTAAAATGGGAACACAGTCAGACCCTTCCCCTGGAGTGTTTGAGACCCCTGAGGGGTCAGCGTTCTGCTGCTGCTGCATTTCTGTGGGGGACGGAGCAGTTCCCACTCAAATCTGTACTCCCTGGTGTTGGTGACTTTCCTATGATGTCTGAGAACATCCGTGCTTTAAATGAAAAATCCTCAAAAGGCTTGTCATTCTGTTCGAAAGAATGTTGAGTACATTTTCTTTCCCCAATTGAGAAAAAAGGAGCATGCTTCTTTGATACTGCCTCTGCAGTTAAAAAGCCAGCGTGAAAAACGTCCCGCTCACCTTGTGGAGCGCCTCCTTAGCTTGTAGTCGTCACCGAGGGGAATGGTGCTGTCACTGCATGACGCTTGCTGTTTCCGTAACGGGCTCTGTTTGTGCTTCTGCTTTGGGGGCGAGTCTTCTTATTTACTGTGTTTGTTCTGACTCTCTAACTTTGTCTCTCCTGTCTACCAGGCCTCCCCCTGGTCTACCTTAGAACTAGGAGCACAGCCAGTCTGACTAACCTAGAGCACCAGATCTATGCTCGAGGTACGGTACAGCCAAGCGAGGGCTTGCTTCATTTTCCTGTTGTAAGCACTGTCTTGTGCATCAGTTTTCTGCGAATGGGAGCTGAATGGGAGCACACCCGGTTTTGAGCACTTTGTTTAGTAGCAGGAAAACTAATGAACAGAACACACTTTTTATCAGAAGGAAGTGATGTGCTGACTCCTATGCTGTCTCCTGCATTTACCTTAGCCCTCGGTAGACACGGTATCAACTCTAGGGTGTGATGCGGAAATACCCAGCATCAGGTAGGTGATTTCTCATACTGAAAAGCAAGTAAATGGCAGAACACCAGCCTCCGCCAAGCAGTGCTCCCAGCCTATTTGTAGCACGCTCAGTGGACGTGCGACTGCCGACACGGGCTCTGTGGACGTGCGACTGCCGGCACGGGCTCAGTGGACGTGCGACTGCCGGCACGGGCTCAGTGGACGTGCGACTGCCGGCACGGGCTCAGTGGACGTGCGACTGCTGCACGGGCTCAGTGGACGTGCGACTGCCGACACGGGCTCTGTGGGGCAGGGGCTTTCATGGTCTGGAACAGAGCTAAGAAAGTGTTTCCCTGAGACACAAAAGTGTTTCCCTTCCCTGCTTAAGCCAGGACTCGGGTGCTTAGGAGAGAGAAAAGAAAAGGTCCTTTATTTCTCTCTCTGGCCCTTTAAGCTTCCTTCAGCATTTGACTGGTCAGTAGATATTACAGAAAACACCACAAAACTCCAGGAATTGGATCCCAGGATATGCACGCCTTCCTTTGTTTGTAGTGCATGTAATTGGAATGAAGGACCTGTGCCTGGCTAACAACGAGCTCTGCCCGGGCCGTGACATCTTTGGTTTAAAAAAGAGCCATTTGAGCTTCCTGTACAGGAGTTCAGAGCAGGGACATTACGACCAGACAGCCCTGTGGGGGTTTTCCTGGAAGGTTTCACTGAGGTAGATGTTTAAGGGAGGACTCCCAAAGGAAGCCCATGATCGAATCTCCATTTATTCATGGATTTATGTCCTAAGCTTTTCTGCGTCCGATGTTTAATCTTTCAGGCTAAGCAGAGTATTACTCCTGTGTTGCTGACGAGGACAGAGAAGCACAGAGAGGCTAGCAATTGACCTTCATTCATGTGACTAGCTCGTAGCAGGCCTGGGACGTTCATCTATTTCTTAGGATTTACAAAGGAAGTCCTTTCAGACAGAGTGAGCTGCTTATATAGCATGAAAACCTACACTGTTTATTATGGCCAAATTACTCGGTGAACCAAGTCCAAAGGGGTAGAGATTTCCTCAACTGGAGCCATTGGAAGCTGAGGCTGGATGTGAGGAGCTTCAGGTTCTCTGAGCCCATGGAGAAATTAGGTCTGGTCACTGGGGACAGATTTTCTGAGGTCACCAGGGAACACTGTTCTTTTTGATGGACTTGGGACTTGGTTTCTGGTGCTGTGCCAGCAGCAGATCCATAGTTGATTTGGACCCCCGTGCAGGAGATGTCAGATTTGTCCCCTGGCACTGGTGCTGGACTTGGGAGCACGCCGTGTATTTTTATTGTCAGAGACGTCGGTTGCTGAAGTCTCCGCTGGTATGTGTAATCAAAACAAGCAGCTCGGGGACCTAAGCAGTGTGCCTTCCCAGGCTATTTAATTCCAGAGTAATATACTTGTGAATATCTTTATATGGATTCCTAGCACTTTATTCTGCATTACACTGTGATCAAAGCCATTTGCCACCTGTTCTTTTTAAATCTAATTTGCAAATGGAAACTTACAGTCTGGCTCACAGCGGGATATGAAAGCACAGCTGGCTTCTTTTCCTCCGGGGCCTTTATCTCCTGTAATAAAGCAGCTCGCTCAGGCACTCACCGAGCGGAGGTGCCTTTCAAGGTGCCACAGTAAGCACTGTTTACCCTGCAGACAGCTAGCTCTTCAGCTCTTTACTCCCCCTCTGCTGTTGTCAGCGGCCTCACAGCTGCTCTGTCATTTTCTGCTTGATGAACATTATTAGTATTTCTTTTAAAGGAAGCCTTGGGAACTAAGTGAGGCCACTGGGAGGAGAAATGGGTATGTTGTAAGCAGAGATTATCTTTAGAAGAATTTGGGGGCGTCGCTAAAGACTAACCACGGAATTGTGGGAACACGCTGTGGACTACTCATTTATCTGATGTGTTGACATCAAAGTAGAACTTGCCTTAACATGAAATTGCTTGTGTTGCAGTGTTTCTAGTACTAACTTCTGAAAACTTCAGAGGCTCAAAGGGAAGTGTTTACTTTCTAAAGGCAGCGGCACGAGCACCAAACATGGCACGCTTCACGCATTGGCGTGCTGTCCTCGCACAGCGCCGTGCTAACCTTCTGTGTATGGTTCCAGCTTTCGCGTGTGTGCCGCTGAAGTGAGCACACTCACACAACGGAATACCCCTGGGCTGTAGAAAAGAAGAAAATGTTACCCTTTGTGACAGTCAGGGTGGACCTGGAGAACATTATGCTAAGTGAAATAAGCCAGTCAGAGAAAGACAGATACCATGTGATTTCACTCATCTGTGGAATCTAGTGAACAAACTGAACTAACAAGCACAACAGAGACAGACTCACAGACAGGGAGCAGGCTGACGGCTGGCTGGGCAGTAGGGGGTTGGGGTGGAGGGATCCAGTGAAAAGGAAAAAGGACTCACGGACACAGACAACAGCGTGGTGACTGCGGGGTGGGGACGGAGGCATAAGGGGGCTAAATGGTAATGGAAAACAATACAATAAAAAAGTAAAGTTGAGTTAAAAAGAAGTCAACTTGCATGAGTAAGAAGCATAAAATAAAAACGAAGGCAGCGATGATTACCGACCCGTGACACCGCCCCACGCCTCATCCGGGAGGTGGCGGAGGCCGGGTTTGCAGTCTGCCTTCTTGTTTTGCTGGCAGGAAGCATGTGGGCCTGGAAGATGAATTTCGTTTTGCTGTAGTGTCTTAGTCAGCAGTGGCAGTCGCCTCCAGATGTCGTTTTCTGCACAGCTGCGGACCATGTGGGTGCTGGTCTCGCTCAGGCTGTTTGTGTTTTAACGAGAGACACCTAGGAGCCGGGGCTGGGCCTCCCTTGGTTGCCAGTGTGCATGTGGCGTGAGCATGCAGCCTCTGTGGTTCCTGCTGCCCCTCCTCCTCTCCTCGTGTGGCCACAGAGGAGCCGGTGCCCCTCCTTCGGCAGCCTCAGTGCGGCGCCAGACCACCGGCGGGGTGGGGTGCGGGCTGCCGGTGCCAGGCGGCCGGCCGAGGCCGAGCACTGGGCAGCCTTTCGGCTCTTTCTGGCCATGGTCTCTCACGTCTCTGATTTTTTTATAGTGTTTATTGTCAGGCCAACTCTTTCTAGAATTTGGTTACTTATAGTCTTGTGTTGATCAGTGTTTCTTTCCGGTTTCCCTGATTAGAAGCTATTTTGTGAAAAGAAACCGTAGTTTATGCTGCTTTTGTAGCTTCCCTTGTACCTACCCTGTGGCAGGTGGTGGTGATATCTGTGTCAACTAATGAGCTCAGCGTTTCGTTTTAAAGCCTTTGGGACAGTATATTTCTGATCTTCCAGGGGGGAAAACCCCCAGTGATTAGTATAAGAGAATAGGAAAGATGTTTTTATTTCATTATCATAGGAATAATGTGACCGCAGTGTAAACTTTGCAGAAAGGGTGGCTTTGTGAGCATGCAGGTGGTTTGGACCAAGTTTAATCAAGTAGGTGTGATCTGTCTCGCTGAGTTTGGGTTACTTATAGTACATTTCTTGGGAGTAGCGGGGGTCCACTTCTCTTTCTCCTTCTCTCAGTTCCAGCCAAGTTAGGTCCCATAGGGATTGTGGGAGAATTGGGGGCTGGGGCAGCCACATGTCACGCCAGCTGCCGGGGGGACCAAGGTGCCCTGTAGCAGGCAGCAGAGTACCCGGGGATTCCATCCGCCCTGTAGGCTCAGCCGTGGTAGCCTCTCTTCCCTTCTCCTTCAGCCCCTTTGCTGGAGACCATTTTGGGTATTGGCTCGGGGCGGGGCGGGGCGGGGAGGGGTCCCTCCTACACAGATGGAGGCGATGCTAATGGCTGCTGTCTGTCTGTTCACAGCAGAGGTGAAAACCCCGAAGCGCAGGCAGCCTTTCGTCCCTTTTGCCCTGAGGAATCACACGGGCTGCACTTTGTGGTTCGCCACCCTGACCACCACACCCACCCGGTAAGGAGCGCTCAGCCTGTTGTCACCCTGAGCCATCTCTGCCACCAGAGACTCCTGTGCACCAGCCCGGTGGGCCCCTTCTCGAGGCTCTCGGCTTGTATCCGAATCAGGAACTTGCTGCCTGGCTCTCTGTGGAGTCTGTACTCGGAGAAGTAGGTCTCGAGTCTGAAATCACGATGCTGATCCTGGCAGATATTACGTTTAAAGTCAAAGTCAGGCAGGTGAAGGGCGTGAGTGGGGCGTGTGAGAGAAAAGTCATCCCACGTTTTCTCCTCAGTCCCAACCCCCCTTAAAGAAAGCTGGATGTGGTTATTAAACCAAACGCTTTACATTTTTTTCTGAGGCTGCTCTGAAAACACCTTCCGTTTTCTTCCCTTTGCCCCCCATAAGAACTGTCTTTCAAGCCTGAGACACACTTTAGTCCAGATGGCATTGGGTGGAGTCTGGAGAACAGGTAAGAGCTTACCTAAGCCGACGGAGGGTGTTCTCTGCGGCTTTCTGCCTGCTGAGACCTGGGCTAGGTAGTGAAGAACATGAAGTGAGTAACGGAATCAGCTGATTGGAAACCATGTTTTTCCTCCACTAAGTGTGATAATGCTTTACAGGAGACTTTTTTGTTTGTTTGTTTGTTTGTCTTTAAAAAAGTTTAGTTCTGTTAAGTGCTTGTAGTCACGTAATCCTGCCTTTCAAAGTCGTGACTCAGTTTACATAGCACCTGGTGTTGCAGACTCACTGCTGGGGAGCCAGTGAGTGTGTGGTGACAGCTCTCAGCTAAGTGTCAGATAAGCTGCGTTTGATCATGAAGATAACGTTAGTTACTGACCTTTGAGATCACCCTTGGGAGCCAGGTCATGCGGCCTTGTTGCTGTGAATCAAGTCCCAGGAGGCTTTCTGCCCCCAGCACTGAGCTCTCTGTGGGAGGGAGCTGGAGAGAGAAGGACAAGCTGGTATCATCTCATCCGGTTCCAGGGCCGCGCTGTCTCACAGCGGGAGTCCGGGGGTCGTTCCGGAAGAGAACGGAGCCTTTCTCGATGATGCTCACAATGTTAGTGAATGGCGGGAAGTCCTCACAGGCGAAGAGATTCCCTTTGAATTTGAAGCACGTGGAAAGCTAAGACACAGGTAATGCGTGGTCCATTCTTTTCCTCATATATGATATGATTGTCTTGAATGTTTTGTCTTTTCACTTTCCTTCACTAAAGATTATAGTGATTTACTTTTAAAAGGTATTTTGAAAATCAGTGTTTCCTTTTAATAAATATAATGACTATGGGGGGCATAAGGGGACTAAATGGTAATGGGAAAAAATAAATATAATGTAAAAAAATATAAGGACTATCTTGCTATCTTGGAAATACATTTCATTTCTCATTAGTTATCTCTTTCTCGGACATGTGTGTTTCACATAATTTGGCTGAAGCGTAGACGGGGCATAACACTCGAATACAATGCCTCCCAGCCTGGTTGTCACGGCGCACTGGTGGCATGGTATTCTGAAACGGGTTTTAAAGCATGTTGATTTCAGTTTTTAAGATACCTAGGAACCGCATAGCACTTTTAGCAAGCAGATGTTTCCAGAAAGCAGAACCTTAATGATAAAATAAAGTGATTCTAAAGAGGATAAGAACCCCTCATCTAGGGAGACATAGTCAGCCAAGGACCTAGGACAGACGTGAGAGAAGGTTATGGCTGCTTACTGAGAGATCACGAAATAGCTAATAAAGTGTTCTTGTTTTGCAAACATTTTTAAGTGGAAGGGCTGTCTGGTAAAGAGGTTAAGATGTTAGCAGATGAGCCTCTGCCTGTTTCCAGACTGAGCTGAATTGTAGGAGATCGGCTTCGGCCCGTTGCTTTCACGGTGCCTTCCGTCTTTGTGTGCCGACCTGCTGTTCCCTCCGTGTAGCTTTCTGCCAGCACGCCTTTCTCCCTCGTGGCAGGCCTTCTGGCCTTGTGGGCCCCCAGCGATGGTACAGGAAACACACAGTTTAAAAAGATCACTGTTCTGGGTACATGTACCTGGAAGCCATGTTAGAATTTCCAGGGATGAGTGGTGAGCGTTTTCCTGTTCCACAAAGTTCCTGGAGGAGCTAATTAGAGAACTGTTAGCTGTATTTTTTAATAAGCTCTGCCTCTGTCATATCAGAAGTACAACTGTTGGCTCTACTTCTTAATAAGCACTGCCTCTGTGACCTCTTTGTCATTTCCGTTTTAGATTCCATGTTTTGTAACCCATTTCAAGTCCCACTGTTCTTCTTGAATTCATCAAAATAAATGCCTTTTCTGGCTTTTCCCCCTTTAGCATAGCACACTGTATCCCACTCCCTGCCTCCCTCCCCCCCTCCCTCCTTCCTGTCAGCCTCAAATCCAGTTCCCCATTTCAGGCTTCTGGCTTGAATTAGGCAAAATCTAAAATGGAATTAAATGTGCAATTTCCTCCCGTTCCTCCTGTTCTGCCCACTGCTTTCTGCTTCAGTTTCAGCCAAGCACTTCGGCTCTGAAACGCTGAGGGCTCCCTCCCTGCGGCCGTGCAGGACCGATTCAGAGCCGAGTGTGCTTCTGAGAGAAGTAGGGGCTTCAGCACAAGGACCAGGAAGAAAATGTTTCGGGTGTTTCCAAGAGCAGGATTGTATGATCAGATAGCTAGTAGAGTGTTTTGACTACCCCACTGAGCTGGGTTTAGCTGACTGGCGTCACTATCTCATAAAGGTGGGGTGGGGGTCGGTGGGGAAAGCCCTGGGCGAGGGGACAGCGTTTGCGTGGCTCGTGCAGAGGGAGAGTGAGTGCCGCTCTTGCTCACGCTCTGCAGGTCCTGCAATTCTTAGTGTGAAACCCAGCGAATGTATTCTCTTGATTTCCCTCGCACTAGGTAATCACTAAAAGGCTTGGCCAACTGGGTTTTTATGGCTTTATATAGTAAATCAGATTTGAGTCTTTGTGTCTAGTTTTCTTTCCTTTATAAGACTATGCTTAATGTCTTTCTCTGTGTTCTGCGTGCAGACACACCCATGACCTCCGGATTCACCAGCTACAAGTGAGAGTAAATGGCTGGGAGCAAGTGAGCCCCGTGTCTGTGGACAAAGTGGGGACCTTTTTCCGATACGCAGCACCAGATAAGAATTCATCTTCCTCCACGGTGTGTGGTGGGGGATGGGCGTAGACTGTGCCCCGACCGCACCCCCTTACAGCCAGGCACTCAGTTAAGCGTGTAACAGCCTTGCTCTACTGAAGTTTTCTTATTCTTTATTTCCGCTAGTTCTAGGAAGAAGACGTAAGATTGTATCAAGCCATTGTAGGCATTGGTAATCAGTGTGTAGATAATTTCCCTAAAAAAAATCAAGGTCTAGAATCGACTTTAACACGTTATCTGTGCAGCCCCGTTTCTTACTCAGTTGGCCTACCTGACAGTTTGCTGGTCTGCCCGACACGTGTCGGCTTTACTCCACACACCGTTGTGCTTCCTGCATGTACTGTCTTCTTTGAATTTCTTATAATGCTGCTCCTTGATCCTTCTAGCCCCTTCTCTCCAACTTCTCCTCTTTGGCGTAAAGCCAGGTACCCTCTGTTGTTTACTTTCTGATCACGCATCTTCCCGCTCACCTTGGCCTGAACTTTACCCTGGCCTGCAGTTCTCGGGGGAGGTAGACCAGCCCAGGATGATGCGGCTCGCATCCCTGACTAGAACGGGCAGGTGGGGCCGGCCTCCCAGCTGAGGCATCTGCCATGGGCGCCGTTGCCCAGGACTCAGCCACATTCCGTGGGCTGACCCACCGCACTCGCTGTCAGGTGGCCAGTGAGGAGGGCATGCAGCTTCCACAGACGGTGGGCTCTGCCATGCTTGTTGCCTTCATGGAGGGGCGCTGTCCTTCCCCCTGTTCCTCTCCTGTGCCCCGCGTTTCTTAGAAAAGCACAGCTCCTTTCAAGACGAATTTTCTGGCTAACTTCCTTTCTAGTAATGAAAGGGCTAATTCCTCCATGAGATACATTTCTGTTGTATGAATGTGTTCTGGAAAAATTTTGCACCCATGGAATAGTTGTAAAGTGAGTGTTGTTTCTCCCACACTTCTAAGATAAGGTGTTTTCTCGTGGTAGTGACCATACTCTACTAAGGGTATTTACTTACAACCGCACTTTCAAGCAGATTACATTGTCGTTGACCTTGATGATGCCCGTGATCTTAGGTCTGTGCTGACTCTCTGACTTTGGAATCTCCCTCAGATTGGCAGCCCCGGCAGCAGGACGAACATCATCCACCCCCAGGTTTATGTGAGTACGAGCCTCCAGTGTCGCTGGGTTTGCTAAGCACTCACACTGCGCCCGGGCCACACGTAGACGTCTATTTCTTAACGCTCAGAGGACTTCATGACGTATAAGCGATTGGAATTTCTCTCTCTTCTTTCCATTAATGATTACTTTCATTTTATAAGAACTTGCCAGAAATGTTTTCACCTAATTTGGTGTGTGGGACTGAATATTATAGGCAAGGAGAGAAAAAGCAAAGGTTTTGGGCCAACGCCTTTTTTTCTTTCTCAGTTAAAATATAAGTGAACCCTCACGTGGCTGTATGTATTGCATAAGTTTGGGTCCATAGGTCATGAAAGTGAATAAGAATGAAAAAGAGTAAGATTTTTTTCCTCCTTTGACTGTTGAAACATCACAAGATGACACTAAAAAACTATTTGTAGGTTTTTGCTTATCCTTTCCTCCCCCTTAGGGATAGTATGTTTTGAAATGTGAAATTGCAGCTAGGCTTGGAAGTGTCAAGATCAAGATTCGAAACGATCGTTGCTGGCCTTGGCCGTGCCGGGCTTTGCCGGGCTGGGTCCGCGGGCCCTCGGGCGACGGTTATGCCTGTGTTTCTCTGACAGCACTCCAGAAACCATAGTTTGCTTTTTCACTGGGGCTTCCTGGAAGTCTTGGCTCAAAACATGGAGCTCTTCATTTTATTGCTTATTAGGTTGGTTTTCCCATACTGTTTGCTTTAATAAAAAAGTTGGCAGTGTGAAGAGCTTCAGTGTGGTGGTGTTTGTTTCCCCAGTGAAAAAACTTGGTCAGTGTGTTCTGGACACTCACGCGAAGAGGGGCAGTTTCAGAAACCGCTTTGGCTTACCTGGTGTGTGGGCTTTCATAGCTCAAAAAAGGTTTGTGGCGCAAAGTCTGCGCCGACTGTGCGAGTGAGTGTGTGGAGAAGGAAAGCAGCGGCCGCAGCCTGAGACCGAAGATCAGTCGTTCTCCTCCGTTACACTGACTTTCTGAGACTCGGGGTCCTGTTTATGAAAGAGTGGTTCTTAAATGGGACTTAGAAAGATGCTGTGAAGAAAGAGAAGTTTGTTTTTGGACTTCTTTGAAGTACAAAGATTGGTTTCTCTCTGTAGGCATGTCAGCGAGTAGCATATGGGCCTAGAGAGTAATTTTTTGACATTAGGAGAAAGTTATTACTGTTCCTGTGAAAGGCATACCAGCGTAGACAACTCTTTATTGCTCACTGTCTGGATTTTATGGAGACAAGGTATAATCTCAGAAGACTTCCTTTCGCTTTTGTGTGTTTTGGACAGTGCCCAGCCCATTGTTACTGTTCAAAGAATGTTTCCTCACTTTAATATTAGCCTGGGAGGACAGCACCACAGAAGGTAAATCACTTCATGTTTTACCAAGTCCTGCCTCAGTGTTTCTGGACTTCCAGTTGCTTTGGACGATCTTTATTCCCCGCCAGCAGAGTTGAAAACAAGTCTCGTTCAGCTCCCATGGACGGGCTGGTGCTCAGGGACCCAACAGCACCGTGCACGAAGGGTAGCCTCCAGCAGACACTTGTGTGCGAGATTGCAGAAGTCTGGGGAATGTGATGGGTTGTGACCGATCTTAGGTGAAGTTCTTTACAACGTGTCTAGGGACCTGGGACAGATTTTCCTTTGTGACACACTTTGTGATATCACTTCTCAGTGGAATAGCTGTTGTTACAGAAATGTGAGGAATTGGCTCTTTTGATAATGTGTTATTGTAGGATATTTTTTCCTATTAAAGCTGAGTGGTCTTAGGGCTGACTGACTAATTGCCCCAAAGAGCTATGGTAATAGTAAGATGCTTTGATTTAGGCGTTCTGGTTGGTAGTGTTGTGTTTTTATGCGTTTCTTTCAAAACTGCAGCTGTTCGCTTTGACTTCTGTGTCTCTTTCACAGTTCTCCGCCCTCCCCCCGGTCCGGGTGGTCTTTGCGGTGACTATGGAAGGCAGCGCTCGGAAAGTAATCACTGTTCGGTCTGCCCTCATCGTGAAGAACAGACTTGAGACCCCCATGGAGCTGCGACTGGACAGCCCG
Organism: Micronycteris hirsuta; assembly: GCA_004026765.1. Classification (NCBI taxonomy): domain Eukaryota; kingdom Metazoa; phylum Chordata; class Mammalia; order Chiroptera; family Phyllostomidae; genus Micronycteris; species Micronycteris hirsuta. The sequence goes on from PVJI01013669.1 coordinate 46,674, forward strand.
TCGGCTCCGGACAGTAAGTCCTGGTGCAGCCCACCTTCCTTTATTCTCAGGTCGGCACGCTTTTGGGCGGTAGGCCCTGGCCTGAGTGCGCTAACACTTCCTTCTCTGGCAGAGCCCGTGGTGCTTCCCGCCGTCATGCCTGGGGACTCCTTTGCTGTGCCTTTGCATCTCACCTCTTGGCGGCTCCAGGCCCGGCCCAAGGGACTAGGCGTGTTTTTCTGTAAGGCTCCTATTCACTGGACCAACGTAGTGAAGACGACAGAGGTCAGCAGCAGCAAGCGGGAGTGCCACTCTATGGACACAGAGAAGAGCCGCTTCTTCAGGTATGCACGGTGCTGCGGTGGCCTGTAACCTCTGCTTGTCCTTTCTTCTTTGTG